>VDFB02281734.1:0-28554 GCA_007258455.2 Sequoia sempervirens
TGAGACCCTGTTGGCCACAAGAAAAACATCTTGTACCCCTTCCAAATCCTATACCTCCAGGAGGTGCGCTCGACTGTTAAATGCTACCCCTACTATAGGTAGACTATGAACTATGTGCTGGCTGGTCAAAATTGGGGTGTTTGTTTTGCCTCAAGTTCCTGTCACCCTGTCTCTGCTAGAAATTCTTACGTTTCCACTATGAATTCTATTGTTGATCACTTTGTGTAAGCACCTGATGTGTCCTAGGTGGTCCACCTCCCTGAGTCTGACTAGTACATGAACTAGGCCTTGCAGTTGAAGCACTACCTATCTACACTCCAGTATGGCCACCCAAAGCCATCGTCAAGTTTTCCTCTACCAGTATGGCATTCTCCACTGTTGTCTCCATAGTCTTGGAATCAAAAACCTGAACACCACCATTGATTTGGGCATTTAAGCCCCTAATGAAGTGTTGAACCATCATTCCCTCATCATCTCCAATGCCAGCAAACTACTTGAGCTTGTAAAAATGATGCTCATACTGCTCCATTGGCATGGCCATCTGTCGTAGAACATGAAACGAATCTCCATGATGCTAACGCCAATGGTAAAAAAGGAATCTGACTCTAAATATCTCTAAGAAAAAATCCCAAGACACAATATTACTATCAATATGGGTATATCCAGGATCATCATGGAAAAAATAGGCCTTTAAGTGACAAAAAAATCAGAAAAATCAGAGTCAGGCAACTTGACGTAAAAATTTGAATAAGTTATCTATATTATTTCAAAAATATGTAAGAATAGAATCTGTAGAAAATTGAATGTAGTTTCTAAACTACTAGGTTTGTTTAAAAAAAATCTACTTGGTGAAATTTTGAAATTTCAATGCAACAATACTTAAATTTCAGAGAAAAAATAAGAAGTAGGTGTCTGTCTAACCACCCTAAACACAATAAAATGACAATATTTTCTTATAATATTTTAGATAATTAGAGGACTCATGTCCTAATGTGATGCATATTCTTTTGTAATTTTTTCCAAGTAAATAATTAATTATGAATTTTTTATTACAACTTTTAAAAAATATAAAAAACTCTTATGTCTGACAACCTTAACTTGGTCAAAACCTCATGAAATTCAATTTTTATTTTTTTAATCCTATAGTATGTGAAGAATAGAATTTGACGCATGTTTTGGATTCAAAAAATATGATACCGTTTGAAAGCTATAGATGTTTTTCAATCAGCCTATCAATCAAGACTTTAGTTGTAATTTGAATAGAAAATGAATAATAATTACTTATTAAGTTCAAGGTAAAGCATAATTTATATTGGTGGAAATATGGGAATCTCCTTTAAAAACCCTTTTCATTTCATCAATTTTGGGTAAAAAAAAGTCGTCAGCCATATACCCATCATATTGCCCCTTTTTGGCTCATCATGATCCTGCACATACCCATATGGAGCTTTTTCTCCTCCAATCTCCACCAGGTAGATGCAAAATATCTCAAGTTCATGATCACACATCTAGCCTTGGTATTTCTACCATAAGGGTGCATATAATAACAACGATCTAGATCAATCAACCATGTCTCAACATCTAATCTGCTACCCAAACCATCAAATGTAGGCAAATGAGCTCTATGTAAGTCTCTCATGTGAGCTGCTATGTTTTCCTTTGGCTATTTTGGTACCACTCTCTCACCAATATTAACTAGATCTATGTCCTACCCTAGCCCAAGGTGAGCAAGAGTCTCCTCTAACAACCGATGCAACTGAGCACCCTCGATCCCTGGTGGATCTCGATTCTGATCACCGCCTCTCAGAGCATTCTGGGAAACATGATGCTCCTCACAATTTTATTTTTGGGGAACATGGGAAGGTGAATCATACTGACTACCTCCGTGACCGCCTTCACGACCACGACCACAACCTCTACCATGACCTTGCCTAGGTGGCATGATCCTACAAAAACACAACAAGGTATGAGGCAAGGTACACAAACTTAAACCCTACGCAAATTACAACCTAAAGAATTCAACATTATCCCAGAGCACCGAGTGTTTAAACATGGGCTTTGATACCATTTGTAATGCCCTACCACGTAACCTTAAAGAATGACACAAAAACAATAGGAGCATAACAAATTTTTTTTTAAAGTGTAATATTAACATGAAATATCAACAACAATAATGCATACATTCATTAAGATACATGACAACGCATTACATTCGAATCCCATAACACAAAAACTAACTAACCAAAGTATAAATATAAGTCATGAAATTAAAATACATACATCTAGAGCATTTAATTCAACTCATAAGATTCAAAGTACATAAAAGAAACATCCATAGATTGCATACATTCCATATATCAGTTGCAAGTCTCATTTCCAAAATGAGGAATTTCTTATATTAATGTTACAATTACACTGATACAAAATTCCTCCTCAAATACAATTGAGGAGTGGTATATAAACATTTATTCACTGATACAAAGTACAAAAGAGATGAATATATCAACTGGTACACACAAGCTTTCCAATTTTGAAGATCCCACCATCACGAACATGAAGTGGGGACCCAACGGTGTAAGGTGCACATTCCACCCAACCAAGTGGTACCCATAGGACCACCCCCTATACTAGGAGATAGTAAAAAGGATCCCTAGACAAAACCAACAACCTCTAGACATAGGAAAACTCAAAACTGAACTACACATGTACAAAACATAACATAAGGGTTATTTTGCTTCCAAAATAAAAGAATCAAGTACTTTAACTGAACTAATAAGTTGTTGTCATAGGAGTGTCATCACAAAGTTGCATGGGTTACCCTGGCAAATCTTCCTCGGCTTTGACCCCCATCTTGGGTTACCCTGGTGACCTCTCACGAAACTCGACCCCACATGCAATCCAATGTAGAATCAATTATCTTTCATAAAGACATGATAATGATCTTGCTATTCTACGCCTTCTCATCTCATCCCAAGTCTAAACAAGCCCTTTAGTCCATGAGTGATGTATAATTATCAAGTTAAATGTTTTGGACTACCCATTTCCCTAATACATCAATTTAGTTTTCACTGAGTTAACTAAACTCTCTCACAAGTTACCTTGGCACCACTTTGTGTGCCGACCCCCATGAAGAGCCACTCCCCTATTGAAAAAACTAGAAACTTAACCAAAACTCAAGGGTATACATGATGCACAAATATCGATAATAGATCTCAACTATGATAAAAGAGACAACATATTCCCATTCGTAGTAACCGGGTGATAAACTAAATAATCAAGTGCACTACCCAAAGTAAATAAAGGGCTGATCTACAACTCACAAAAACCCGCTCATCATAAAATGAAATTTGGAAGACTTATAAGTATAACAAACCAATTTTCCCCAAAAAGTAAATCGAAGAAATCACAATTTAAATAGGTAAATTTAAGTAAGATGTGAATCTACGATTTGGACTTCCTAAATCCAATTTTCAAAACAATAACACATTGCTTAAATTAATCTAACTTAACTTAATTTTATTTACAAGCAATATGAAATTTAAATCTAAATGTTTATTTCAATTTCTCAATTATATTTAAATAAAAATCAACTTTCCTTTTTAAATCATTTTATTTTAAAATATCGATTTTACACAAGTAATGCATTCATTTAAAAAAATACATTTATATATATATATATATAAATATAATATATATAATATGTATTAAAAATATAATATATATAATATATATAATATATATTATAAATAATATATATATATATATATTATATTTAAAAAAAAACATATCGAAATCACATTGACTGGGGTAGATGAAAGAGGGTTAGAGTGCATGTTTTACAACCATTATTGGTTGGCTATGGGTTGCCTCAACAACCATCCCCATGTGAGGGGTGTGCGATGTGGTAGGAATTGATGCTGGCTCCACAGTCACCTCCCTATGGGGGTAGTTGTGGGGGCAAGCCCCCAACCTCCTCCATTTGAAAAAAAAAACCCTATATGAATTCTTTTAATTCGCGTACATAAATCTTTTCCGTCGTAGACAATTTAACAATATTTTTTTTTATAAAATAGAATTCCACAAAATTTTAATATTAAAACCCATATTATATTTATATGTAATTTGTATATGTATGTATATATATTAAAATATATATATATATATATATGCACATATAAATTTACATAAATTTATCAATGAATAGAACAGTTGGGAAAATTTTTACAATTCTTTTCTACAGGAAAAGATTTACAAATTTACCAGATTTTTTTTTTTTTTTGGCAATTAAAATCATTTGAGAAAAAACATAACAAAATGATAATTTTCTACAGGAAGTATTTAGAAAATTTCACTTTCGAGAAATAAATTTAAATGATATTCTTCTACAAGAAAATATTTCCAATACAAATAAGATTTTCCCTTTTTTTAACTAGAAGATTTTTGAATCTATTCCTAGAGAGATTTCCAAATATCTCTATTGTTTAAAAATAATTTAAATAAAGGTTCTCTGATTTCACTATAAAGTTTTCTACAGAAGCTTTCACAATTTTTCTATAGAAGCTTTTAAAAATTCACGACAAAACAACCTTTCAAAAATTAAAATCAAAGCTTCTATAAAATAATCAAATCCTCTTGTACAAGCAATCTTTCAATTTTTACAAATTTAAGCAAAACTTCTACATAATTGAATTTTGTATAGACAATCTTTCTAAATCAACAAAATAAATAAAATAATAAGAGAACTTGTTTTCTTGAAGCTTGAAGAATGAGATTTGAAGTAGAACGTCACCTTCATAATTCAATTCCCAAATCCTTTTCCAAAATCACCGCTTCCAGACAGATGCAAAAATACAGAGCCCAAAATCTTCTGAGAACCTCCTCCAATTTTCAACAAACAATTTTTAAAGAATATCCCTCTTTCCATTTCCGTGAAGTAATATCTTACCTCTTAGAGTTAATACCAATTATTCTCTCTAAGAAATAATTCTCAATAAAAATCCCCTAATTACCTTTCTCAACACTTGTCAAAATTAAAATATCTTTCTCAACAACACATATATTTCCTCTATAGCATTTACAAGTCATTTTTCCATTTTAATAATTCAAACCACATATTATTCTCTAAATAAATTTAATCAATTAATCTATTCACTTAATAAATAATTTTAATCAATTAATTTATTTACTTAAAAAAATAAATTTAATCACAAGGATTAAATTACTTTACCAAATAAATTAAATTCAATTAATTAAATTAAATAAAAAGATTTTAACAACATTAATCTAAAATAGGTAAATAATCATTTAAAACATTTAATCATTAATTTTCCACAAAGCAAACCTTGCAAGATAAATGAATATCAAAGAAAACATGGACAACATGACCACAAGACATATCGAACATGGATTGATGACACACTATGACTAGGATTGTGGTTTGACAAGGGAACCCTGTTACTATCTCCCAATCAACAATACCGTTGTGAAATGAACAGGCTCAGACCTGTGAAGCCAGGTGGAGATGATGTATTGTACCTGCAATCTTCCAATCAAACTTATTTTGCATATATATATGTCATGCACAATCACACCATGAAGATTAAATCATAGAATCATAGGATGCTTGCAAGTGAGTGATGCAATCCTATTCTCTTCACCAATACAGTGTCAAATCAAACTAACAAAATAAATTATCAATTAATGAAAAATGAACATATATAAAAAAAATCAAATCAAATAAACAACTATACTAATCTGAAAGCATGTCACAAATAATCATCATCCATATAATGTATCGTTACGCCATAAAATAAAAACCATCATTGCTCCACTGTCAGCGATAAAATAACAAAAATACGGTATCAAGGTCTATCAAAGTAAAAAAAAAATGTTGTCTGAAACATAAAGCAAATCAGAGGGGTACTACATATTTCATGTTATTGATTGATGATTACTCTAGAATGAATTGGGTAACTTTTCTCAAAGAAAAATCAGAAGATCTAGACAAGTTTAAGGAATTCAAAGCTATGGTTGAGAATGAAATGGATATCAAAATGAAATTTTTAAGATCTAACAAAGTGGAGAGTTCACTTCCAATGAGGTTAACATTTTTTTGTTAAGTTCAAGGAATAAAGAGGCATTTGTCATCCCTGAGGAATCCACAGTAGAATAGAGTGGTTGAAAGGATGAATAGGAATATTCAGGAAGTGTCAAATATTTTAGAGTGTTTGGAAGAAAATTCTATATTAGGAGAGATGAAAATAACTTAGGAAATTTTGAAGCAAGATCTGATGAAGGAATCTTCTTTCGATATTCTATAAAAGGCAAAGATTACCTATGCTACAACAAGAGGTTGAAAAGGATTTTTGAAAGTGAAAGTATCAAGGTGGATGAAGATCTACATAAAATATCAGTGATGATAAATGGATATGAATAAAATGAGTAGTCTTCTAGAGAAGAAGAAAAAGATGAAGGTAAGGAAAATGATGTATAGGTTGAAGAGGAAGAAGCTCCATAAAGGATCCCTAAAACCCCTAAGTATGTGTAGAAGAATCACCATATAGATCAGATCATTTGTGAAAAAAGTAGAGGTGTATTGACAAGAATAAAGGCTAGTGTGATAGAAGAACAAGTAAACTTATGTTTACTCTCCTAAGTTGAACCTAAACTAGTGGGTGAAGCGTGCAAAGATGAATATTGGATCAAGAAGCCTATAGAAGAAGAACTAATACAGATCGAGAAAAAATAGACTTGGGAACTTGTCCCAAGACCAAAAAACAAGAATGTGATTATAACTAAGTGGGTATTATGAAATAAGATAAATGATAATGAAGATGTTAGGAATAAGGCAAGGTCGCTTGTTTGTAAAGGCTACTCACAATTGGAAGGAATAGATTTTGAGGAAACATTTGATCCGGTGGAAAGAATGAAAGCTATTAGGATGTTTTTTCCTTTTGTAGCACACAAGGATTTTCAAGTATATCAGACGGATGTGAAATCTACATTCATGAATGGTGAGCTGGAAGAAGAAGTTTATATCGAACAAAGGATTTCAGTTATTAGATAACCCTAATATTGTTTACAGATTAAACAAGGCATTGTATGGACTCAAGAAATCTCCTAGAGCTTGGTATGCAAGATTCGATAGGTAGTTATTGTAGAAAGGATTCAATAAAGGTACACCACAAATAGTAATCTTTATTTTAAGGTTGAAAAAGATCAAATCTTGATTGTGGTTGTGTATGTTGATGATATAATTTTTGGAGGTAATGAATCAATGTGCAAGAGATTTGTAGAATAGATGTAGAATGAGTTTGAAATATCAATGTTTGGGTGGATGATTTCTTCCTTGGACTATGTAGTGTTGAAAAATGTCGTCCATGACATTTTCACACTTGTTTGGGTCCTCATTAAATTGGGCTTGATGTTGCCTTGATTTAGTGTTGTAATCTATTTAACACATTCATATTAGGTCTTGGGACCTTATGAACTAAATGAACTTAATTGTACCTTATTTAAGGTGTTGTAAAGTGTTGTACCACACTTTTACACTAATATAGGGTTTTCATTATTAATTGCACAACTTATTTATGCCTTAATTGGCCTAAATTTGTATCCATAAGCCTTAATTAATGCATCTTTATGAGGATAATCCCGACATAAACCAACATCCAATCATAATTCATGTATTTTTAGGTTGTGTGGCCCAGATTTAGTGATATGGGACTCATATGCCACCTTGGGTGTATGGGTCCCACTTAAGTTTTGGGGTCCCAATCCTGATTTCACATGAATCTAAGCATTTTTGGAAAATGTGTCCCATAGTTAAGCCTAATGGGACTCATACGCCACTCTTGGTGTGTAACACCCCTCCATTTTGCTCTTTGATCGAACAGTGTTCTTCTATGATATGTTTTATTTCTGTTGCATTGTGACTATGGAACTTAGTTATTTTAACCGCTATCTGTTAAGCGATGTAAACATTATGTTTTGATGTGATGGTACTTTATTCAGATGTTATTATTATTTCATGTTATGGATTAAATTAGCATGTATATGAATTACTGATGCTTTATGTTTTGATTATATCATGGATAATTAGATGCGTCGGTTAGTGATATTGTATTGGTGAAGGGGACGGGATCACATCACTCGCATGCGAGTGCCCTGGGATTCCACGATTTCCTCTTCACGGTGTATTTTAATATATTATATGCATGTTTAGACACTCGTATTGTGTGCAGGATGCAGATATAGGACATCGACTCCACCTGGTTTCACAGGTCTGAGTGTGTCCATCGACTAACGGTATCGATTGGGAGATAGTAACTAGGATTTCGGTGTCAAACCATCACCCTAGCCATAGTGTGTCGTCGGTCTTAGTCGGGTTAAGTGGTTATGTTTTTAGTTTCCCCTTTTACTTTATATTTAAAATTTCAAGTTAAAAGGGATTAAATGGCTTTTGAAATTTATAAATGATTATTGTTTTGTTTTATTGAAATGTGGGAAAATTAGTGATTAATTAATTAATTTAATTTAATTAATAAAATAATCTAATTTTGAATTAGATTTATTTTATTGACTAATTAAATTAATAGGGATAAATTAAATCAATTTAGCTGTGTGGGCATTAATAGATATTTGGATTAAATCAGAAATTAGAAATATGTCTGATATTTAATTTCTTGGAAATAAAGTTGAAAAAAAAGAAAGAATTGAGAATGACATTATGAATTGTTGAATTCAATTTGGTTAAAAGAAAATTTAAATTGTCATTTAGGTTGCAAATGTAATGTTAATTAAAAGATATTATGCAAATTTCATTTGAGAATATAAATTGTTTGAAAATTGCAAAATAGAAAATATCTAAATTAGTAATAAATTTTGGTGGGTGAGTCCATTTTAGGGCTTTGACAAATTTGGAGAAGGATGGGCATAAGGGAATTTCTTCTTTTTGGAGAATTAGAAAATTTTGGAATTGGAAAGAGAAAAACTTGGTTTGAATTCTTTGAAGAAAATTGCGGAAGAAAGAATTGGAAAATTGGTGAAGCTGAATTGGAAAAGAAAGGGCAAACCTGCATTGAAGGATTTCAAACTTGGGAGAAAAAAATTCAGGTTTTCTTTTCTTATTTTATTTTCATTTTGAAAATTGGTGCATGTTTTTAGAAGATTCAATTCTATTTGCAAAATTTGAGATTGAATAATTGTTAAGTTATTAGGAAAGATTTGGAAGATTTAGGAAAACTCAAACCCCCTTCACAAAAATTGTTTTGCCCATTATTTAATTTGGAATTCATGGAATAAAATTTGTTGGGTAGAAAACTCAAGCTCTCCAACAGAAGTTTTGGCAAACTAATTCAGTTTTGAATTAAAATAAATAAATTTAGATTTGCTGGGTTCTTCATTTCTGTGAGAAAAATCTCTTCAATCTAACTGTAAACTTGTGAAATTTGTATATATTTATATATATTTGATAGCACACATATATTCATTCATATATATATAATATATATGAAAATCCTTTCTAGTTATAAATTAGGATGCTTGGTAAAACTCTCAATTTTTTTTTGGTCTGGTAAAACGAATCTGAAAAAAAACGCAGAAACAGGGGTTTTGTTTATTCTTTTTAATTTTCGTTTGACAGTAGTAAATAGAAAAATAAATTAAGAACCTTTTTTTTTAAAGGAAAGAGGGGAGGGGCGGTAGCTTTAGCTACCACGGCCCACCCCTGGTGGGCGCTGCCATGGCAGCCCCCCACGACTGTGGAGGGCTGCCATGGGCAGCGTCCCCCAAGGGGGCTGGGCACAGCTATAAGCTGCGACCCCTGCCTTTTGCTTGAATGTGTTTTGTTTTTTTTTCATTGCACTTATAATATTTTATTATATATGATATGTATAATATATGAAATATATAATTTATATATTTAATATATTATATATTTAATATATTAGATATATATTATTTGTATTCTGGTTTGTTTATTTATTTTTAATTTAATTTAATTTTTATTTATTTATTTATTTATTATTTAAAATAAATAAATAAATGAATGAATAAATGAAATAAAATAAAATAGTAAAATAAAATAATATTTTAAATAATTGAGCATTTAACTCTTTTCTTTTAATTATTTATATTTAAATATTAAAGTTATGTTTAAAGATACATATGTAATTATAAACGCATTAAGTATGTATATAATTGCATGTGTATTTTATTTGCATATTTATATTTAAATATGGTTGTTAAGAGTAATTGTAAAAGAATAAATGATTAGATAGGAAAGTGAATTGGGAATAAAATGTTCTATTTATTTAAAAGATTGTTTGTAATCAGCTTGTCTCATCAAGGAAATAAGATTAAATGCTTAGTTTGAATTCTTCAATGTTATCAGCGTGATTTGTGTTTTTTTTAGCACGTGCAAAGGATACGTCTTAATTAATTGATCGAGTGCACTAAGTTATTGGGTGAATTGGATTTAAGAAATCCTAACGTAAGTTAATTTAATTGCTTGAACTACTTCCTAGTGTTCTGTTGCGTTCATTCTGGGGTGGTGAAATCGAGTCAGTGTTTTGTAAGTCTTCCAATGGAGTTTATGTTTTGTGGGGTTGTTTATTATGTTTGCCAACCTGGTGATTTGCTTTGGGGTAGTGCACGTGGTTGTAGTTGTGTTATCACCAGTTAGCATGAACGGGATTTGTGATATGTTTTGGTTACCGTGTACTATGAACGGGTTATGTGACCTTATGTGTTAAGGTTGGAATTTGGGTTTTTCAGTTTGTGCATGTCGTCTACCCTTAGATTGGGGGTTTTGTATCCCAGTGTTGTCAGTAGGAGAGTGGCCCTTTGTGGGGGTCCGACGCCCAAAGTGGTGTCAGGGTAACTCACCTAGGGTTTAATCAAGAGATAATTTAAAAGAATTAATGGGGAACTTCACACTAATAAAGTTAAAGAATGCCTCTCTCATGGAACATGCATTGTTAAGACTCGAGATGAGATGAGACGCATAGTTTTGCGTGAGGGTCCGCGCCGGTAGAGGCAAGCCAGGGTAACCCATGATGGGGGTCTGGTAGCCTAGGAAGGTTGAGCTAGGGTAACTCATGGCAATTTATGTATGACACTCTTCCTACGTCAACAAGTGAATCAGTTATTGTGTGTTGTACAATGGTGTACTTGTCCTATGTAACTTGGAAGCAATGTGTTGTCTTGTGAGTTTTTGTACTGTGTTAAGTGATGTTGTTGGTATTTGAGTCAGTTCAGTTATGTTTAGCCTTTGTCTAGGGGTATTTGGTCTTGACCAGAAATCCTTGTTACTATCTCCTAGCACGGGGGGTGAGCCTTTGGGTTTCACTTGGTTGGGTGGAACGTGCACCTTACACCATTGGCTTTGTTCGTGATCGTGTGGACGAGACTTTCATGTTGGAGAGCTCGTTGGATCCCGTTGCTCCTCTAGTTTCTTTCATTTCTGTTATTCTTGTATTTCTTTACCCCTCATTTGTATTGAGGTGGAAATTGTAATAAATTATCAGGTTTATTTGATTTACCTCATTCGGGGAATGAGTGATGTAATTATAATGTATACAATTGTTATTGGATATCGTGATGTATCGATTTGTCATTGATGTTATATCATGTATGGAATGTATGTACTTTAATTCCTTAATTGAATGATGTTATGTTTTCTTTCCTTGGTTGTTTAATTCGGGTTTAAGTAATCTTTGTCTCGTAGCCTTAGGGGAGGTTGGCAATGCGTAGCGAACTTGTACGTTATTACACTTAAAAAAAAAAAAAATTGTTGCATTTGGTTAGTGAATTGCAACTTCCCCTAGGGTTGCGTGGCGGGGCATTACACATGGTATCAGAGCCAGGTTTAAACACTGGGTACTCTGGGATTATGGTGGACCCATTATGCTTGTAGTGTGTAGGTTTTCAGTGGTGTGTCTTGCCTAATACCTTGAGGTGTCTATGCAGGAGTATGCCTCCTAGACACGGAAGAGGTGGAGGGCGTAGACGTGGTCGTTTAGGCGATCGCGTTAGGGAACAATAGGACTTACCTCTGTATGTTCCTCGTGAGCCTGATCGTGAGGAGCAACAAGCTTCTCAGAACATTCAGGGAGAGGGTAATCAGAATCCAGATGCACGAGGGATCAAGGACACTCAGTTGCGTCAGTTGTTAGAGGAGACCCTTGCTCGTCTTGGGCCTAGGCTGTAGGTTGAGCCAGTTGTGGTTAGAGAGAGAGGAATACCAGATCAGTCTGATGCATAGGTGGCAGCCCATATGAGGGACTTGCTTAGGGCACGTCCACCCATATTTGAGGGATCAGGCAGTGGTTTGGAGGCAGAGACATGGCTCATTGACTTGACTAGGTGTTTTTCTATGCACCCATATAGTAGCAACACTCAAGCTAGGTGCGCTATCATGCACTTGAGGGGATTTGCCTCCACCTGGTGGAGATTGGAGGATCAGAAGCTCCACATGGACATTGGTATGGTATCTTGGGAGTTTTTTCTGGAGAGGTTCCGAGCTAGATTTCTTTCGGAGCATTGGAGGCAGTGTCGAGGAGACGAGTTCCATGCCTTGCAGCAGATGGATATGTCAGTAGATCATTATGAGCGTCATTTTTATGAGCTCAAGCAGTATGCTGATATAGGTGATGATGAGGGTATGCTTGTGCAGCATTTTGTTAGGGGCTTGAATGCCCAGATTAGTGGTGGAGTTCGGATATTTAAGCCGAAGACCATGGAGGTAGCTGTGGATAAGGCTCGAATTGTGGAGGAAAATTTAGCTTTGGCTTTCGGTGGTCAGTCGGGAGTTCAGTTTGGCAATGCACCTTCCTTTGGTGTTGGATCTTAGGGTGGTTAGTTTCAGGTTGCAGGTGTTCCCAAGGGGAATCAGGAAACCGCAAAGAGTGGGCAACATCAACCTTCGCAGTCAGGGCAACAGAATTCTCAGTCCCAGCACGGTGGTAGTTGGAAGTAGAGGAAGAGGGATCGGAGTTGGATTCGAGCTCATCGTGATTGCTACGATCAGCCTGCTCAGAGTTCCCAGTCAGCGTATAGTGGAGGTGGATTTTTGCGGCCTAGTGCATCTCCTGATGTTAGGGAGTTCAGTAGAGGGACATGATGTTTCTCTTGTGGTTAGCAGGGCCACATTGCTCGTCAGTGTCCTCAGTGGGGTGCTTCTGGTTTAGTCAGAGACCGTTGGCTTCTGAGCCAATGGTAGGTGATGCGGGCAGATCACATAGGGTACTTGCTGTAGTGGATACCCGTCAGGCCGGGCATCAGGGTGTAGTTTGTCCTTTAGCATCAGGAGTTCATCCTCAGGGAACTAGTTTTTGAGTGTGTTTGAGGGAGCTTTATCCCTTCTTGTTCGCAGGCTTCCAGGAGTAAGCCTGACCCTAGGGGGGAGGATGTAACACCCCTCCATTTTTCTCTTTGATCGAACAATGTTCTTCTATGATATGTTTTATTTCTGTTGCATTGTGACTATGGAACTTAGTTATTTTAACCGCTATCTGTTAAGCGATGTAAACATTATGTTTTGATGTGATGGTACTTTATTCAGATGTTATTATTATTTCATGTTATGGATTAAATTAGCATGTATATGAATTACTGATGCTTTATGTTTTGATTATATCATGGATAATTAGATGCATCGGTTAGTGATATTGTATTGGTGAAGGGGACGGGATCACATCACTCGCATGCGAGTGCCCTGGGATTCCACGATTTCCTCTTCACGGTGTGTTTTAATATATTATATGCATGTTTAGACACTCGTATTGTGTGCAGGATGCAGGTATAGGACATTGACTCCACCTGGTTTCACAGGTCTGAGCGTGTCCATTGACCAACGGTATCGATTGGGAGATAGTAACTAGGATTTCGGTGTCAAACCATCACCCTAGCCATAGTGTGTCGTCGGTCTTAGTCGGGTTAAGTGGTTATGTTGTTAGTTGCCCCTTTTACTTTATATTTAAAATTTCAAGTTAAAAGGGATTAAATGGCTTTTGAAATTTATAAATGATTATTGTTTTGTTTTATTGAAATGTGGGAAAATTAGTGATTAATTAATTAATTTAATTTAATTAATAAAATAATCTAATTTTGAATTAGGTTTATTTTATTGACTAATTAAATTAATAGGGATAAATTAAATCAATTTAGCTGTGTGGGCATTATTAGATATTTGGATTAAATCATAAATTAGAAATATGTCTGATATTTAATTTTTTGGAAATAAAGTTGAAAAAAAAAAAATTGAGAATGGCATTATGAATTGTTGAATTCAATTTGGTTAAAAGAAAATTTAAATTGTCATTTAGGTTGCAAATGTAATGTTAATTAAAAGATATTATGCAAATTTCATTTGAGAATAGAAATTGTTTGAAAATTGCAAAATAGAAAATATCTAAATTAGCAATAAATTTTGGTGGGTGAGTCCATTTTAGGGCTTTGACAAATTTGGAGAAGGATGGGCATAAGGGAATTTCTTCTTTTTGGAGAATTATAAAATTTTGGAATTGGAAAGAGAAAAACTTGGTTTGAATTCTTTGAAGAAAATTGGGGAAGAAAGAATTGGAAAATTGGTGAAGTTGAATTGGAAAAGAAAGGGCAAACCTCCATTGAAGGATTTCAAACTTGGGAGAAAAAAATTCAGATTTTCTTTTCTTATTTTATTTTCATTTTGAAAATTGGTGCATGTTTTTAGAAGATTCAATTCTGTTTGCAAAATTTGAGATTGAACCATTGTTAAGTTATTAGGAAAGATTTGGAAGATTTAGGAAAACTCAAACCCCCTTCACAAAAATTGGTTTTCCCATTATTTAATTTGGAATTCATGGAATAAAATTTGTTGGGTAGAAAACTCAAGCTCTCCAACAAAAGTTTTGGCAAACTAATTCAGTTTTGAATTAAAATAAATAAATTTAGATTTGCTGGGTTCTTCATTTCTGTGAGAAAAATCTCTTCAATCTAACTGTAAACTTGTGAAATTTGTATATATTTATATATATTTGATAGCACACATATATTCATTCATATATATATAATATATATGAAAATCCTTTCTAGTTATAAATTAGGATGCTTGGTAAAACTCTCTATTTTTTTTTGGTCTGGTAAAACGAATCTGGAAAAAAAACCCAGAAACAGGGGTTTTGTTTATTCTTTTTAATTTTCGTTTGACAGTAGTAAATAGAAAAATAAATTAAGAACCTTTTTTTTTGAAAGGAAAGAGGGGAGGGGCGGTAGCTTTAGCTGCCACGGCCCACCCCTAGTGGGCGCTGCCATGGCAGCCCCCCCCACCGGACTGTGGGAGGCGCTGCCATGGGCAGCGTCCCCCTGAGGTGGGCTGGGCGCAGCTATAAGCAGCGACCCCTGCCTTTTGCATGAATGTGTTTTGTTTTTTTTTCATTGGCACTTATAATATTTTATTATATATGATATGTATAATATATGAAATATATAATTTATATATTTAATATATTATATATATATTATTTGTATTCTGGTTTGTTTATTTATTTTTAATTTAATTTAATTTTTATTTATTTATTTATTTATTATTTAAAATAAATAAATAAATAAATAAATGAATGAATAAATGAAATAAAATAAAATAGTAAAATAAAATAATATTTTAAATAATTGAGCATTTAACTCTTTTCTTTTAATTATTTATATTTAAATATTAAAGTTATGTTTAAAGATACATATGTAATTATAAACGCATTAAGTATGTATATAATTGCATGTGTATTTTATTTGCATATTTATATTTAAATATGGTTGTTAAGAGTAATTGTAAAAGAATAAATGATTAGATAGGAAAGTGAATTGGGAATAAAATGTTCTATTTATTTAAAAGATTGTAATCAGCTTGTCTCATCAAGGAAATAAGATTAAATGCTTAGTTTGAATTCTTCAATGTTATCAGCGTGATTTGTGTTTTTTTTAGCACGTGCAAAGGATACGTCTTAATTAATTGATCGAGTGCACTAAGTTATTGGGTGAATTGGATTTAAGAAATCCTAACGTAAGTTAATTTAATTGCTTGAACTACTTCCTAGTGTTCTGTTGCATTCATTCTGGGGTGGTGAAATCGAGTCAGTGTTTTGTAAGTCTTCCAATGGAGTTTATGTTTTGTGGGGTTGTTTATTATGTTTGCCAACCTGGTGATTTGCTTTGGGGTAGTGCACATGGTTGTAGTTGTGTTATCACCAGTTAGCATGAACGAGATTTGTGATATGTTTTGGTTACCGTGTACTATGAACGGGTTATGTGACCTTATGTGTTAAGGTTGGAATTTGGGTTTTTCAGTTTGTGCATGTCGTCTACCCTTAGATTGGGGGTTTTGTATCCCAGTGTTGTCAGTAGGAGAGTGGTCCTTTGTGGGGGTCCGACGCCCAAAGTGGTGTCAGGGTAACTCACCTAGGGTTTAATCAAGAGATAATTTAAAAGAATTAATGGGGAACTTCACACTAATAAAGTTAAAGAATGCCTCTCTCATGGAACATGCATTGTTAAGACTCGAGATGAGATGAGACGCATAGTTTTGCGTGAGGGTTCGGCGCCGGTAGAGGAAAGCCAGGGTAACCCATAATGGGGGTCTGGTAGCCTAGGAAGGTTGAGCTAGGGTAACTCATGGAAATTTATGTATGACACTCTTCCTACGTCAACAAGTGAATCAGTTATTGTGTGTTGTACAATGGTGTACTTGTCCTATGTAACTTGGAAGCAATGTATTGTCTTGTGAGTTTTCGTACTGTGTTAAGTGATGTTGTTGGTATTTGAGTCGGTTCAGTTATGTTTAGCCTTTGTCTAGGGGTATTTGGTCTTGACCATAAATCCTTGTTACTATCTCCTAGAACGGGGGGTGAGCCTTTGGGTTTCACTTGGTTGGGTGGAACGTGCACCTTACACCATTGGCTTTGTTCGTGATCGTGTGGATGAGACTTTCATGTTGGAGAGCTCGTTGGATCCTGTTGCTCCTCTAGTTTCTTTCATTTCTGTTATTCTTGTATTTCTTTACCCCTCATTTGTATTGAGGTGGAAATTGTAATAAATTATCAGGTTTATTTGATTTACCTCATTTGGGGAATGAGTGATGTAATTATAATGTATACAATTGTTATTGGATATCGTGATGTATTGATTTGTCATTGATGTTATATCATGTATGGAATGTATGTACTTTAATTCCTTAATTGAATGATGTTATGTTTTCTTTCCTTGGTTGTTTAATTCGGGTTTAAGTAATCTTTGTCTCGTAGCCTTAGGGGAGGTTGGCAATGCGTAGCGAACTTGTACGTTATTACACTTTTAAAAAAAAAAAATTGTTGCATTTGGTTAGTGAATTGCAACTTCCCCTAGGGTTGTGTGGCAGGGCATTACATGGTGCATGAGTCCCATGTGGCCCAAGATTAAAATTAATTCAAATTCTTGGTGGGGTTTTATCCTCCTAGATATGATGTTAGCTTGTAGTGTTGTAATTTCAAGAAATTTGGTATAAACAAGTATAAATACAAGGTTATTTCACTCATTTTCACCTAATACTTTCAGGAGAGCATTCTTAATAGAAAATTGGAGTTTACAAGAGCACTAGAGTGTTTTCAAGAGAATTTAAGAGTATTCAATGGATAATTATCAAGTGTTTTGGAGCATTATTCAAGTATCAAGAATCATGTCAAAGTCATCATGCATCATGTTTGTTTTTGAGTAGCTAACAATTGTGATGTATGGTTTCATGATTGAAGATATCATTCAATTAAAGATCTATCACATTCAAGAAAGAGTCAAGATCTACATCCATTGGAGCCACTTCATACATGTTTGTAGCACTTTATTGCTAGGGTTTTGTGAGTCACAACATTACATTTAATTCATTCATCATTCCTTTATATAATTTGATTTCATTACAAGGTTTGACTACCAAAATGAGGTTTGACCAAGGAAAACCCCTTTCCACTAACAAAAAAATATATTTTCTCTCTCTTTGGTGTGTTATTTGATATATCTAGGTTGAAGACCTTCTAAGGAGCAAGATTGGAAATAAGTTGTTAAAGTTGTGAACTCATTCAACTCGTCACCTTGTTTAGAAACTCATTGGAGTACACCTATAGAGCAGAATCTTCAAATTTAGATCTAGAAAGCAAGTCAAGAAGGAAAAGAAGAGATAGAAGAGAAAATTCAGATCTAGAGTCTTTGAAAAATCCAAACTAGATTGATATGCCAATTCTGGTGTATGAGTCCCAATACAATGAAAGTTGCAGTTTCTAGGAGTTCCAGACATATCTCTGCCAGATTTTTGTTCCTACCTAGAAACCCTAATCTTGGACTACATTACCCAGACTGGCATATGAGTCCCAACAGACCTTAATTTTAATGTTTTTATCATTTCAAGTCTTCATTCAAGCTCCTACAAGTTTCCAGGTGCACATTTCTAGTTTCTTAGCATTCTATTCTATTTGGCAATCATTTTAGGTCATTTAGTGAAGTATTACATATCTTTAAGTTTTATCATTAAAACTTGCATATCATTAGTCTTTCCAAGCCCTAGCTTGGTGGTGAACCATCTTGTATTCATTGATCATACCCTAGGACACCCTATTGCAAGATCTCTTTTTCCTACTTCATCCTTGGATTGAGATGTCTAGGGTTTCCTTGAATGAGAGTGAAGAGGATTGTTGTTCTATGTCCTAAACCATAAGCAATGATAATTATCCACCTTTCAGACTACAAAACAATCAAAAAGAAAAATTTATTTTCATTTCATAATCAAAATATGTCAAGGAAATGTTGAAGAAGTTTAGAATGAAAAACTCTAAACTGGTATGTACTCCTATGGTTATTGGTTGTAAGTTAAGCACTTGAATGATGAATCTCTTAAGGTTGATTAGAGCAAGTATAGATCAATGATTGGAGGACTGTTGTATCTAACTATTACTAGACCAGATATCATGCATGTAGTTTATCTTGTGGCTAGATTTCAAGAAGATCCTAGAGAATCACACGTGGTAGCAATGAAGATAATATTCAAATAATTGAAGGGTACTCCAAAACATGGCTTGTGGTATCAAAAGGATATTGATTTCTCTCTAATTTCTTATACTGATGTAGATTGGGTAGGTTGTGTGGATGATAGAGAAAGTACAAATTGTGGTTGTTCATTCTTTCTTGGAAATAGGTTTGTGACTTGGCTAAGAAAAAAGTAGGATTTAGTGTCACTGTCTACTACAAAAGTAGAGTACATTGCGGCAACATCTTGTTCCACACAAGTGCTATGGATGAATAAAAATTTGAAGGATATTAGAGTGGTATATGATGAACCTATTTCTATCTTTTGTGATAATACAAGTGTTATTAACATTTCAAATAATCTGGTAATGCATTCAAGGAAAAAATAAATTTCAATTTGGTATCAAGTTTTTTGAGAGAGAAGGTTGCACATAATGAGGTGAAGATGGAGTATGTGCCTACAAAGGATCAAATTGTAGATATCTTCATTAAGGCTCTTCCTAAGGATACTTTTGATTATCTCTAGGAGAAGTTAGGGATTATTTCCCCTCCTTTCAACTAGATGCATAAGAATATACATTAGTCCAATGGATTTCAAGATTCATTCCTTGTTCTAGACTGGTGTTTGTGGCTACCTCTTAGGGGGAGTAGGTATTATAATTTTTTATTATTGTAGTCAGGGGGTGTAAGTGTTGTCATTGTGTAGTATACAAGTGGTTTCCTTTATTAGCTATTCCAAATGATATGTGCAGTATTTTATGTACTCCTAAGGAGGAGTGTGTAGAGGAGGTGTGAAGAAAATAGAGTACAGTAGTAGAAAAGGAAGTTGTAGAGAAGATACATATGAGATTGATGTCAAAGGGGATGTTTCCCTTTTTTATTTATGTCAAAGGGGGAGATATTCAAACAAAAAACCTTATGAAGTAAGGGGGAGAAAGAGAAAGTGTTGGAGAGGATAGATGTTTGTGTAGGGGGAGTAGTGTACACTATTGTGTAGTATGTGTTGGTGATCAGAGCTATTGCTTTTGTTGTTGGTGGCTTTTGTATCATGTGTTTCCATCAATGAATAAGGGGGATATTGTTCAAATTCTATGTAGTTTGTATTTTAATTGATGTCAATAGGTCTATGTTTTTTCATTGATGTCAATCTTAGATATTCTTTGATTTGTTGCATTATGTGGTCATTAGTAGTGTCACTAGTGTCAACCTCTATTTTTTCCTTGATAAGCATGTGTGTGGTTGAGTTTTTGTACTGTAGTTGGTTTGGTTGTAATTAGGAAGTGTTATAGTTGATAAAATGGTGTTTGTGGTGCTTGGTTTCCAAGTTCTTTTGAGAAATTTTGAATAGCAGAGGAAACAATGCAATAAAGAGTGTTCAGTATTGTAGAGTAGTGTTTTGGTTTTTTCTCCGCATTTCTTCATGGTTGAAGATATGATTATGTGGTTTGGATATGTTGATTAGAGGTGTTATATCTAGATTTTCTTTTCCTAAATCATTGTGCAAAGAAAGTTGTGTTTACCTATGTGTGAATGGTGAAAATTGTATTGTCTAGGAGAAATGGTTTTTCTCTATATTTCTCTACAGAGTGGTTTTTGGTCTTGTAGATCTTAGGGTGTGCTTACATTGTTCATATCTATCTTTAGTCTAAGTTATTTTAATTTTGGTTCTCCGCAAGGTTAGATTCATGTGTAATAGTATGTGGAAGGTTAACTGAGTGTACATTATGAATGTGTTCTTCAAGTGTATGATGTTGTGAAGGATTTGTGGGATTTTAAGGTGTTGATGGAACATTCTAGATTGTGTTTGAGTGTTGTGTGTAGTCCATGAGTGATATTCAGGTAAAAGGAAGCATGCACTCAATTGTTTAATGGTGTTTACATAGGTTTGATTGACCTTGGGTGTTTACACTAATTGCAAAAATGCTTCCATGTTTTTGGAAGCATGGTGTGGCGTATATGTATGGATTTTGATCTGAGTTAAGGTGTTATGTGGTCCTCTTTCATTCCTCTCCATTGTGGGAATGTTTTGGCATTGACCTAATTTGAATTTGCACGTTAGAGGCGCATAGTTGACCTTTTAGATTATTTTCAAGGTTGAAGATGGTATATATATATATGTTGAGTTGATGGAGGATTCCTATGTGAAATGTGTGTGATCTGAGTTGTGATGTGAACTGCAAAAGTGCAAAGTGCAGAGTGAGCCATAACAACTAAGACTACTAGAAGTAGTGAGTAGAATGTGTTTACATTCTACAAAGAGAGTGTGTATATACTGGTGGTGTAGTGGTGGAACTTTTTTGTTGCTCTAAGATGAATTTCTCATTGTAACAATATTATTTCTTCATTTATGTAATCTAATAGTGAGCCCTTCTTTTTTTTGGGTAGTGAGCCTATTATATTCGGTGTTGCAATTAATTTATATTATGAGCTAATCCTCACCATGGTTTTTCCCTTCCTAGGTTTTCCATATAAATTTGGTGTTCTATTGTGTATGGTGTTGTTATATTTTTAGTTCTATTAATTAATTTCATGTTATTAAATCATTATAACATATTAAGGTTAAATTTGGATCTGAATGTTAGTGAGGGTTTGATGTTTTAATGAACAACAAATTCACCCAGGCTCTTAGTTCTCTTGTGCATTCAACACATTGTGCAAGGGTGGTGTTAATAGTTATTCTATGTAGTACATTTTGGATGTTAGCACTAAAAAAGGTCAAAGCCAATTGCACCTTAATTTGGCAATTTTCTAAATTTTGAAGGGTGGTTTCATGTTTTAGGATCAGTTTTGTGCCAAACAAAATGTGATTTTGGAATATTTTGGTAGAGAATTTTTTTTGAGGGAATATTCAAATATTCCCTTAATGACATCATGTTGATATCAACATGATGTTAACACCTTTTCATCCTCCAACTAGACCCCTCATCAATGGCATATTTGATTTTTTGGCTCAACTTCAAGAGCCTCATTCTTGTCCATACAAACACCTATTATGGTGGATTTAGTTTCATTCTAAGTATTTTTCCATTATCTACTCAATGATATAATTTATTCATAAGTATGATGTAATTTAAAAAAAACCAATGATCCTCAAAGGACACCTTGCATAATTCCCATTTTTGGAACTTTAGAGGGCTTGTTTGGTCTAATGCAAACTCCTTTTTCCGTGTCATCTTTTTGAACCTACTTATTTTTTTGAGCTCTTTGTAGTGATGCTATAATTTTTTCTTGATCGTGCTCCAAAATTATTAATTTTAACTATACCTCTTTTGAGTATTTATACATCAAATCCACCATGTGGAATCTATAAATGCACTAAAATAATCTCTCATATCACTATACAATTTTATGGGGGGATCATGTTTTGAATAATGAAGGTTTCATTTTTATTTTCTGTCATCTTCTTAGGTTTGTAAGACATGCATAGTTTATTTCATTACCCACCTCTTGATATAAAATTATAATTTTCCTTTTGAGGACACTTGTAAGAACTAAAAAAGCACATACCTGGTATATAAATGCACTCATATAAAATGACACAAAACTAATTCTAAATTCCTTAAAGGGGAATTTTATACATCTATTGTGCCTCTTCAATGCATGCACCAAGTTATCAATTATAATTGGGATATTGTGTAGTGTCTTAGTTTTTTTTATCACATCAATGAATCCTAGTGATCCTCACCTCATGTGTGTGCCATTAAACTTTGTAGAACCTTTTTTTTTATTGTACATCATATTGGATTCTCATGTACACATGTGCTACATTTCAGTTGATCTACTTATACCTTTCCCTTGTTAGCATCAAGGGGGGTAGCATCATATGGTTATGCTAATTCTTCCTTGATTTTATTGGAGCAACCTTCTACTTCCTAATGGCTGACATAGACCATCTATCCTTATCTCTTCTATGGGGGGAATATTTCTTGTTCATCATATTTTGTGAGATTCTATTATTTATGTAGAGTATCATGCACATTTTAGTAGTGTATTATAGGTCAGTAATGAATTATTGTTTGTGCTCCTTGATCATAGTACTATCTACATCTTCAAATTCACAGAGTATGTTTACCTTCATGCCATCTATTTATTCATGGTTTAATAGTGTATTATAGGTCACTGATGTACTATTTTGTATCTTTTATCTTGATCTACATTCTTTAGAGGTTCATTGATTCCAATACTCACCATTATCTTTGGTAGAATTTACAAATTCTACATACTTCAGGATTTCTTCATCTTCATGGGACATATTTTAAGGAGCTTTCTTTCCTTCTCTTTCACTTTTTTGGAGAGGAGTTTTGTTTTCACTTGGTTTTATCTATTTCTCCATTTATGAGATATCATTATTGTATATGAGAACTTTATCAAGACTTGTTTTTAGGACTCATCTTTTCAATGGTTATTTTTTTCCTTGAGTTTACAAATTTAGTACAATGGATATCCCCCAAAAAAGTTCTCTTATTTGAATGAGGTGATTATTGATTCACCCAATGTCATAGTGTGATAAACTAGCATTGTAAAATATTTATACTCCAATGATAAAATAATTAAATAATTAAATAAACATTAATTTTTAAATTATAAATATGACATAATGGTGTGAGATTTTACATTGACCTAATGTTAATTTTCTAATTTTAACTTTAATGTTAATTTTATTTGTGAGAATAACTATTATTTCAATTTTATAAAAAATAAGTTGTGGCATTATTGAAATATTAACACTATTTTTTATGTTCAAATGTTGTATAATAATTGAACAAGTGTTAGGATTATACTATGTATAAGCTACCCATCACTTTGAAGGATAAAAAGTAAGATAAATATGTAAATAAATTTAATATTTGGAGGAACATTTTACAAAATGATAAGATCAATGACTAGCTCTCCCTAAGAGGGAGGAGCATAGCTTATATAGTGAGACTATGAGACTATTACAATGAAACCTCATCATGTAATGTGGATCCAAAAATACTATTTCTTTCTGATGGTTCGACTATTTAAGTTTTTACTTTAGTTTTTTGGGAATTTTACTTCTCATGACCCCTTATTAGCCTTGATGGCCTTTTTATAATGGGTAATGTCCCTTCCAGTTTTAATCTAATCAAAACATGAATCCAAAAATAGTTATAGATAATCACTTGTAATGGAATTAGGTTTTTCAAACAAACATTACAATATAAATTAATATACATTTTCTACACAATTATCAACCAAAATAATCTTGTTAGCATCCATGTTGAAGATACTAGATAATGTATTTTCACAATTAAATTTATGAGTTGATTTCCAAATTTTTTGTTAAACATATAATATTTATTATCCCACTTTATATCTAACACTCCATTAAGTAACTTATAATTTTAGTTAATGTTTTTCTTTATAAGAATAGGGGAGAGGGACCCAAAGTAGGGTGGGTCAACTTTGGAGGTCCACGTGGACCAAAAAATTAAAAATTTTCCCACCACATCACCCTACCACTTATGCATAGGTCCTAATATTTTTTTAAAAAAAAATCGAGCACCCCACCACCTATCAAGCACCATTTACTCCGATGTGTCCAAAACGGGCCGATATTTCCCTCTGCCCAAAAGTGGAGCCCATATGCCTCCTTAATCAGTGGATATATCTATGTACTTTGGATCAAACAGATGCATGGCTCCGATAGCCTCACCACACTAAACAAATAGTTTAGAGCATTAAATGCTCGTTGCCTCCTTTGTGACATCCACTAACCAACTTGCCTTATGCATCCCTTCACATTTACTCAGACTATCAAGTGTGTAAATTAGATATAAAGGTTCATTCAATGCTCCACATTCTCGCATATCCCACTCACTCTCATTCCTTTTGTTTGCAAACATTCTTGAGTGTTCGTTTGGTTTCACATCGGTACTGGTTCAACTCTCCACAATTCATTGTTTGACTCTTCATGCTTCTTCATTTGGTTCTGCACTCTCGAGAGCTCCCTTTCTCTTTTAGGTGAGGTTTCTAACCTCACTCAGCCCGTACCAGTGTCTATGAATATGATGGTATTTTTCCATGCACTTAGTTTATTCAAATAATTTCTTTGCAAATTTTTTTCTTTCAACAATATTGATAAAATGAAATGTGGGGAGGGTTTCACTAGTTTTCTTTTCCTCTATACTCATCCATGCACTCCTAACCTTCTATTCTTCATTGCATGATGTTTACTCTGCATTGTGCCTTTCATATTTTCTTCCTTATATGAAATATGAAATGGATTTGACTAGTTTAAATGGTTTTTCATCAATATTAGACTTGTTCGACAAAATATGGAAATGGCTTGATTGGTTTTGTATTCGTGTGTTTGTCATTCCACAAACTTTAACTCTACAATTTATTTTTTTACATATCTTTGCTATTCCAAAATATGGAAGTGGTTATACTAATATTATTATTCATAGGTTTATAATGTTTATCATTTCACGGGTTTTTTCCATGCACTTGCATTCGTGTGTTCCTCATTGCACAAAATCTAACTCTATAATTTGCTTAAAATAATCTCATGTCATTCTAAAATATGAAAATGGTAGCACTGGTTGTCATTTCAAACATATTTTTTCATGCTTTTTTAAATTTCATTGTTACTACTAAACATGGAAAGTGTTTGACTGGTTCACAAATATAGGGTTTTCTGCCATGCATTGGTATTCATGTGTTCGATAATGCACAAACTTTAACTCTTCAATTATATGAAAATGGGTTTACTTATTTTCATTTCGAAGATATTCTGCCATGCAATTATATATATATGTGTGTGTGTGTGTGTGTGTGTGTTCTTATATATGTAATTCTATATATATATAGTATATATATGTAATTATATATATATATGTATGTATGTTCTTATATATGTAATTCTATATATATAAGTAATTATATATATATATATATATATATATATATATATATCTATTCTTATATATGTAATTGTATATATGTATATACCTATATATATACACGAATGGATATACATATACATATATATATGTAATTATATGTATATATAATTACATATACGTATATATATGTATATGTGGGTATGTGTAGGGTATGTGGCTGAAGACTTTTTTTTAACCCAAAATTGATGAAATGAAAAGGGTTTTTAAAGGAGATTCTCAGCTTTCCACCAATATAAATTATACTTTACTTTTAATTTAATAAATAATTATTATTCATTTTCTATTTGGATTACTAATTAAAGTCCTAATTGATAGGTTGATTGAAAACATCTATAGCTTCTTAAATAGTATCACATTTTTGAATCCGAAACATGCATCACATTCTATGCTTCAGATACTATAGGATTAAAACAAAAATTGAATTTCAAGGAAGTTTCTGACCAAGTTAAGGTGGTTAGATATTTAGTTTTTTATATTTTTAAAATTTGTAATAAAAATTCATAATTAATTATTTACTTCTAGAAAAAAAAATTACAAAAAAAAAAAAAATATGTACACTCTAGACATGAGTCCCTCACTATATCTAAAATATTTGTAAAAAAAAATATTATCATATTATTGTGGTTAGGGGGTCTTATTTAAACCTACTTCTTATTTTTTTTTCTCCTAAATTTAAGTATCATCAAAGATAGGCCCCCAAATTCTCAATTAAATAATTTTTTTAAAAATAAATAAACCTAGTAGTTTAGAAACGACATTCAATTTGCTATAGATTCTATTCTTATATATATTTAAAATAATATAGATAACTTATTCAAATTTTTACGTCAAGTTGCCTAACTCTAATTTTTATGAATTTTTCGCCACTTAAGGGCCTATTTTTTCCATGATGATCCTGCATATACCCATGTATTCGTGTATATATGTATATGTATATATATATACATATATATATACATATAATTACATATAAATATTTAAATATAATGAATTTGTGTATATATATATTATATATATGTAATTGTTTATGTATATATATCACATTGTTACTACGAAATATGAATATGGTATCATTGGTTTTCATTTTGAAGATATTCTACCATGAAATTGTATTATTATGTTCTTCCATGCAAAATAGTTTTTTCTGCGAATTTTTTTTCTTATTTCATTGTTACAACCAAACATGGAAAGGGTTTGATTAGTTCACAATTAGAAGGTTTTCTGCCACACACTTGTATTTGTGTGTTCGAAAATGCACAAACTTTCACTCTCCAATTATCATATTTGGGTATAATAAACAAATTATTGAAGGAAAAATGAAAAGTTAAGGTTTGTGCATAACAAAAAATATTAAAGGCAGTGGTAAATTATATATATATATATGTATGTATGTATGTATGCATATATGTATATATATATATATCTATATATATATATTTGTATACATATATGTATATGTCCCACTTTCCCATCAACTTTCTTTCCTAGCAACACAACACTCATGAAAAATCAATCGTTCACATGTCTCCCACTAGTCAGACTACAACACACAACTATAGTTGCCTTCTCCTATTTTTCTGCATGTAACCACTAAAAAGCAATGTGCTAAGGCCACCATAATCGCCCGAGAAGCAAACAAGGATTGCACACTATGAATACATACAATCTCTACAATTGAAGGCATCGAAACAAGTTTTCAAATTTGAAAAAGGACACAAATTAAAGAATCCATACCAAACCAACATTAAAAATATAAAGAGTTTTACAAATTCAAAAATGCACTTCTCAATCTTTTCCAATTTCTATTTACCACCTCTCACTTCCATATTCATATATCTACATGGAACTGTAGACATTCAACTCTCCAAACAAAAAAGTGATATTCTTTCAGATGGAGAGTGTAACGAATGGAAGGAACGATGCATAGCCAAGGGATATGCCTTGCCTACTTTTAATCCGGGGTGGATGCAAGAGCATAAGCAACAACAACATTACACTCTCCATAAAAAATGTATTGTACCTTCCATTCGTTATACTCTCCATTGAAAATGCATTTCTCAATCTTTTCCAATTCCCATTTACCATGTCTCACTTCCATATTCATATCTACATGGATTTGCAGTGGAGGCAAGAGCATAAGCAACAACATCATTATAATATAAAGTTATAGGTATTCTACTACTATTAATTCTATATGCCTTTGAATGTAAATCCATTGTATGTTATGCAAAGTGGGATAGGGGGTGGGTTTGATTAGATTTGGTGGTGGGATAATCTTATCTCTTAGTTGTTATTGTCACATTGTATCTATGAAAATATTAGCGGTTATGTAATGCAAGTGGTGATATTTGAGGGGAGTGTGGCTTATACAAATTTTATATTTTGGCTGCATCTTTTAATGCTATGAGCCATTAACAAGCAATATGTATATGCATATGTATATGTATATGTATATATATATACATATATATATACATATATACATATACATATATATATATACATATATACATATACATATATATATATATATATATATACATATACATATATATACACACACACATATATATATATACATATATACATATATATATATACATAT
>VDFB02281735.1:0-65991 GCA_007258455.2 Sequoia sempervirens
TGTATTCATTGATCATACCCTAGGACACCCTATTGCAAGATCTCTTTTTCCTACTTCATCCTTGGATTGAGATGTCTAGGGTTTCCTTGAATGAGAGTGAAGAGGATTGTTGTTCTATGTCCTAAACCATAAGCAATGATAATTATCCACCTTTCAGACTACAAAACAATCAAAAAGAAAAATTTATTTTCATTTCATAATCAAAATATGTCAAGGAAATGTTGAAGTTTAGAGTGAAAGACTCTAAACTGGTATGTACTCCTATGGTTATTGGTTGTAAGTTAAGCACTTGAATGATGAATCTCTTAAGGCTGATTAGAGCAAGTATAGATCAATGATTGGAGGACTGTTGTATCTAACTATTACTAGACCAGATATCATGCATGTAGTTTATCTTGTGGCTAGATTTCAAGAAGATCCTAGAGAATCACACGTGGTAGCAATGAAGATAATATTCAAATAATTGAAGGGTACTCCAAAACATGGCTTGTGGTATCAAAAGGATATTGATTTCTCTCTAATTTCTTATACCAATGTAGATTGGGTAGGCTGTGTGGATGATAGAGAAAGTACAAATTGTGGTGGTTCATTCTTTCTTGGAAATAGGTTTGTGTCTTGGCTAAGAAAAAAGTAGGATTTAGTGTCACTGTCTACTACAAAAGTAGAGTACATTGCGGCAACATCTTGTTCCACACAAGTGTTATGGATGAATAAAAATTTGAAGGATATTAGAGTGGTATATGATGAACCTATTTCTATATTTTGTGATAATACAAGTGTTATTAACATTTCAAATAATCCGGTAATGCATTCAAGGAAAAAATAAATTTCAATTTGGTATCAAGTTTTTTGAGAGAGAAGGTTGCACATAATGAGGTGAAGATGGAGTATGTGCCTACAAAGGATCAAATTGTAGATATCTTCATTAAGGCTCTTCCTAAGGATATTTTTGATTATCTCTAGGAGAAGTTAGGGATTATTTCCCCTCCTTTCAACTAGATGCATAAGAATATACATTAGTCCAATGGATTTCAAGATTCATTCCTTGTTCTAGACTGGTGTTTGTGGCTACCTCTTAGGGGGAGTAGGTATTATAATTTTTTATTATTGTAGTCAGGGGGTGTAAGTGTTGTCATTGTGTAGTATACAAGTGGTTTCCTTTATTAGCTATTCCAAATGATATGTGCAGTATTTTATGTACTCCTAAGGAGGAGTGTGTAGAGGAGGTGTGAAGAAAATAGAGTACAGTAGTAGAAAAGGAAGTTGTAGAGAAGATACATATGAGATTGATGTCAAAGGGGATGTTTCCCTTTTTTATTTATGTCAAAGGGGGAGATATTCAAACAAAAAACCTTATGAAGTAAGGGGGAGAAAGAGAAAGTGTTGGAGAGGATAGATGTTTGTGTAGGGGGAGTAGTGTACACTATTGTGTAGTATGTGTTGGTGATCAGAGCTATTGCTTTTGTTGTTGTTGTTGGTGGCTTTTGTATCATGTGTTTCCATCAATGAATAAGGGGGATATTGTTCAAATTCTATGTAGTTTGTATTTTAATTGATGTCAATAGGTCTATGTTTTTTCATTGATGTCAATCTTAGATATTCTTTGATTTGTTGCATTATGTGGTCATTAGTAGTGTCACTAGTGTCAACCTCTATTTTTTCCTTGATAAGCATGTGTGTGGTTGAGTTTTTGTACTGTAGTTGGTTTGGTTGTAATTAGGAAGTGTTATAGTTGATAAAATGGTGTTTGTGGTGCTTGGTTTCCAAGTTCTTTTGAGAAATTTTGAATAGCAGAGGAAACAATGCAATAAAGAGTGTTCAGTATTGTAGAGTAGTGTTTTGGTTTTTTCTCCGCATTTCTTCATGGTTGAAGATATGATTATGTGGTTTGGATATGTTGATTAGAGGTGTTATATCTAGATTTTCTTTTCCTAAATCATTGTGCAAAGAAAGTTGTGTTTACCTATGTGTGAATGGTGAAAATTGTATTGTCTAGGAGAAATGGTTTTTCTCTATATTTCTCTACAGAGTGGTTTTTGGTCTTGTAGATCTTAGGGTGTGCTTACATTGTTCATATCTATCTTTAGTCTAAGTTATTTTAATTTTGGTTCTCCGCAAGGTTAGATTCATGTGTAATAGTATGTGGAAGGTTAACTGAGTGTACATTATGAATGTGTTCTTCAAGTGTATGATGTTGTGAAGGATTTGTGGGATTTTAAGGTGTTGATGGAACATTCTAGATTGTGTTTGAGTGTTGTGTGTAGTCCATGAGTGATATTCAGGTAAAAGGAAGCATGCACTCAATTGTTTAATGGTGTTTACATAGGTTTGATTGACCTTGGGTGTTTACACTAATTGCAAAAATGCTTCCATGTTTTTGGAAGCATGGTGTGGCGTATATGTATGGATTTTGATCTGAGTTAAGGTGTTATGTGGTCCTCTTTCATTCCTCTCCATTGTGGGAATGTTTTGGCATTGACCTAATTTGAATTTGCACGTTAGAGGCGCATAGTTGACCTTTTAGATTATTTTCAAGGTTGAAGATGGTATATATATATATGTTGAGTTGATGGAGGATTCCTATGTGAAATGTGTGTGATCTGAGTTGTGATGTGAACTGCAAAAGTGCAAAGTGCAGAGTGAGCCATAACAACTAAGACTACTAGAAGTAGTGAGTAGAATGTGTTTACATTCTACAAAGAGAGTGTGTATATACTGGTGGTGTAGTGGTGGAACTTTTTTGTTGCTCTAAGATGAATTTCTCATTGTAACAATATTATTTCTTCATTTATGTAATCTAATAGTGAGCCCTTCTTTTTTTTGGGTAGTGAGCCTATTATATTCGGTGTTGCAATTAATTTATATTATGAGCTAATCCTCACCATGGTTTTTCCCTTCCTAGGTTTTCCATATAAATTTGGTGTTCTATTGTGTATGGTGTTGTTATATTTTTAGTTCTATTAATTAATTTCATGTTATTAAATCATTATAACATATTAAGGTTAAATTTGGATCTGAATGTTAGTGAGGGTTTGATGTTTTAATGAACAAAAAATTCACCCAGGCTCTTAGTTCTCTTGTGCATTCAACACATTGTGCAAGGGTGGTGTTAATAGTTAGTCTATGTAGTACATTTTGGATGTTAGCACTAAAAAAGGTCAAAGCCAATTGCACCTTAATTTGGCAATTTTCCAAATTTTGAAGGGTGGTTTCATGTTTTAGGATCAATTTTGTGCCAAACAAAATGTGATTTTGGAATATTTTGGTAGAGAATTTTTTTTGAGGGAATATTCAAATATTCCCTTAATGACATCATGTTGATATCAACATGATGTTAACACCTTTTCATCCTCCAACTAGACCCCTCATCAATGGCATATTTGATTTTTTGGCTCAACTTCAAGAGCCTCATTCTTGTCCATACAAACACCTATTATGGTGGATTTAGTTTCATTCTAAGTATTTTTCCATTATCTACTCAATGATATAATTTATTCATAAGTATGATGTAATTTAAAAAAAACCAATGATCCTCAAAGGACACCTTGCATAATTCCCATTTTTGGAACTTTAGAGGGCTTGTTTGGTCTAATGCAAACTCCTTTTTCCGTGTCATCTTTTTGAACCTACTTATTTTTTTGAGCTCTTTGTAGTGATGCTATAATTTTTTCTTGATCGTGCTCCAAAATTATTAATTTTAACTATACCTCTTTTGAGTATTTATACATCAAATCCACCATGTGGAATCTATAAATGCACTAAAATAATCTCTCATATCACTATACAATTTTATGGGGGGATCATGTTTTGAATAATGAAGGTTTCATTTTTATTTTCTGTCATCTTCTTAGGTTTGTAAGACATGCATAGTTTATTTCATTACCCACCTCTTGATATAAAATTATAATTTTCCTTTTGAGGACACTTGTAAGAACTAAAAAAGCACATACCTGGTATATAAATGCACTCATATAAAATGACACAAAACTAATTCTAAATTCCTTAAAGGGGAATTTTATACATCTATTGTGCCTCTTCAATGCATGCACTGAGTTATCAATTATAATTGGGATATTGTGTAGTGTCTTAGTTTTTTTTATCACATCAATGAATCCTAGTGATCCTCACCTCATGTGTGTGCCATTAAACTTTGTAGAACCTTTTTTTTTATTGTACATCATATTGGATTCTCATGTACACATGTGCTACATTTCAGTTGATCTACTTATACCTTTCCCTTGTTAGCATCAAGGGGGGTAGCATCATATGGTTATGCTAATTCTTCCTTGATTTTATTGAAGCAACCTTCTACTTCCTAATGGCTGACATAGACCATCTATCCTTATCTCTTCTATGGGGGGAATATTTCTTGTTCATCATATTTTGTGAGATTCTATTATTTATGTAGAGTATCATGCACATTTTAGTAGTGTATTATAGGTCAGTAATGAATTATTGTTTGTGCTCCTTGATCATAGTACTATCTACATCTTCAAATTCACAGAGTATGTTTACCTTCATGCCATCTATTTATTCATGGTTTAATAGTGTATTATAGGTCACTGATGTACTATTTTGTATCTTTTATCTTGATCTACATTCTTTAGAGGTTCATTGATTCCAATACTCACCATTATCTTTGGTAGAATTTACAAATTCTACATACTTCAGGATTTCTTCATCTTCATGGGACATATTTTAAGGAGCTTTCTTTCCTTCTCTTTCACTTTTTTGGAGAGGAGTTTTGTTTTCACTTGGTTTTATCTATTTCTCCATTTATGAGATATCATTATTGTATATGAGAACTTTATCAAGACTTGTTTTTAGGACTCATCTTTTCAATGGTTATTTTTTTCCTTGAGTTTACAAATTTAGTACAATGGATATCCCCCAAAAAAATTCTCTTATTTGAATGAGGTGATTATTGATTCACCCAATGTCATAGTGTGATAAACTAGCATTGTAAAATATTTATACTCCAATGATAAAATAATTAAATAATTAAATAAACATTAATTTTTAAATTATAAATATGACATAATGGTGTGAGAGTTTACATTGACCTAATGTTAATTTTCTAATTTTAACTTTAATGTTAATTTTATTTGTGAGAATAACTATTATTTCAATTTTATAAAAAATAAGTTGTGGCATTATTGAAATATTAACACTATTTTTTATGTTCAAATGTTGTATAATAATTGAACAAGTGTTAGGATTATACTATGTATAAGCTACCCATCACTTTGAAGGATAAAAAGTAAGATAAATATGTAAATAAATTTAATATTTGGAGGAACATTTTACAAAATGATAAGATCAATGACTAGCTCTCCCTAAGAGGGAGGAGCATAGCTTATATAGTGAGACTATGAGACTATTACAATGAAACCTCATCATGTAATGTGGATCCAAAAATACTATTTCTTTCTGATGGTTCGACTATTTAAGTTTTTACTTTAGTTTTTTGGGAATTTTACTTCTCATGACCCCTTATTAGCCTTGATGGCCTTTTTATAATGGGTAATGTCCCTTCCAGTTTTAATCTAATCAAAACATGAATCCAAAAATAGTTATAGATAATCACTTGTAATGGAATTAGGTTTTTCAAACAAACATTACAATATAAATTAATATACATTTTCTACACAATTATCAACCAAAATAATCTTGTTAGCATCCATGTTGAAGATACTAGATAATGTATTTTCACAATTAAATTTATGAGTTGATTTCCAAATTTTTTGTTAAACATATAATATTTATTATCCCACTTTATATCTAACACTCCATTAAGTAACTTATAATTTTAGTTAATGTTTTTCTTTATAAGAATAGGGGAGAGGGACCCAAAGTAGGGTGGGTCAACTTTGGAGGTCCACGTGGACCAAAAAATTAAAAATTTTCCCACCACATCACCCTACCACTTATGCATAGGTCCTAATATTTTTTTAAAAAAAAATCGAGCACCCCACCACCTATCAAGCACCATTTACTCCGATGTGTCCAAAACGGGCCGATATTTCCCTCTGCCCAAAAGTGGAGCCCATATGCCTCCTTAATCAGTGGATATATCTATGTACTTTGGATCAAACAGATGCATGGCTCCGATAGCCTCACCACACTAAACAAATAGTTTAGAGCATTAAATGCTCGTTGCCTCCTTTGTGACATCCACTAACCAACTTGCCTTATGCATCCCTTCACATTTACTCAGACTATCAAGTGTGTAAATTAGATATAAAGGTTCATTCAATGCTCCACATTCTCGCATATCCCACTCACTCTCATTCCTTTTGTTTGCAAACATTCTTGAGTGTTCGTTTGGTTTCACATCGGTACTGGTTCAACTCTCCACAATTCATTGTTTGACTCTTCATGCTTCTTCATTTGGTTCTGCACTCTCGAGAGCTCCCTTTCTCTTTTAGGTGAGGTTTCTAACCTCACTCAGCCCGTACCAGTGTCTATGAATATGATGGTATTTTTCCATGCACTTAGTTTATTCAAATAATTTCTTTGCAAATTTTTTTCTTTCAACAATATTGATAAAATGAAATGTGGGGAGGGTTTCACTAGTTTTCTTTTCCTCTATACTCATCCATGCACTCCTAACCTTCTATTCTTCATTGCATGATGTTTACTCTGCATTGTGCCTTTCATATTTTCTTCCTTATATGAAATATGAAATGGATTTGACTAGTTTAAATGGTTTTTCATCAATATTAGACTTGTTCGACAAAATATGGAAATGGCTTGATTGGTTTTGTATTCGTGTGTTTGTCATTCCACAAACTTTAACTCTACAATTTATTTTTTTACATATCTTTGCTATTCCAAAATATGGAAGTGGTTATACTAATATTATTATTCATAGGTTTATAATGTTTATCATTTCACGGGTTTTTTCCATGCACTTGCATTCGTGTGTTCCTCATTGCACAAAATCTAACTCTATAATTTGCTTAAAATAATCTCATGTCATTCTAAAATATGAAAATGGTAGCACTGGTTGTCATTTCAAACATATTTTTTCATGCTTTTTTAAATTTCATTGTTACTACTAAACATGGAAAGTGTTTGACTGGTTCACAAATATAGGGTTTTCTGCCATGCATTGGTATTCATGTGTTCGATAATGCACAAACTTTAACTCTTCAATTATATGAAAATGGGTTTACTTATTTTCATTTCGAAGATATTCTGCCATGCAATTATATATATATGTGTGTGTGTGTGTGTGTGTGTGTTCTTATATATGTAATTCTATATATATATAGTATATATATGTAATTATATATATATATGTATGTATGTTCTTATATATGTAATTCTATATATATAAGTAATTATATATATATATATATATATATATATATATATATCTATTCTTATATATGTAATTGTATATATGTATATACCTATATATATACACGAATGGATATACATATACATATATATATGTAATTATATGTATATATAATTACATATACGTATATATATGTATATGTGGGTATGTGTAGGGTATGTGGCTGAAGACTTTTTTTTAACCCAAAATTGATGAAATGAAAAGGGTTTTTAAAGGAGATTCTCAGCTTTCCACCAATATAAATTATACTTTACTTTTAATTTAATAAATAATTATTATTCATTTTCTATTTGGATTACGACTAAAGTCCTAATTGATAGGTTGATTGAAAAACATCTATAGCTTTCAAATAGTATCACATTTTTGAATCGAAACATGCATCACATTCTATGATACTATAGGATTAAAAACAAAAATTGAATTTCATGAAGTTTGACCAAGTTAAGGTGGTTAGACATATGAGTTTTTATATTTTTTAAAAGTTGTAATAAAAATTCATAATTAATTATTTACTTAGAAAAAATTACAAAAAAATATGTATCACATCAGGACATGAGTCCTCTACTTATATCTAAAATATTATAAAAAATATTATCATATTATTGTGGTTAAAATGAAACCTACTTCTTATTTTTTCTCTGAAATTTAAGTACTCATAGAAATTTCAAATTTTCACCAAATAGATTTTTTAAAAATAAATAAACCTAGTAGTTTAGAAACGACATTCAATTTGCTATAGATTCTATTCTTATATATATTTAAAATAATATAGATAACTTATTCAAATTTTTACGTCAAGTTGCCTAACTCTAATTTTTATGAATTTTTCGCCACTTAAGGGCCTATTTTTTCCATGATGATCCTGCATATACCCATGTATTCGTGTATATATGTATATGTATATATATATACATATATATATACATATAATTACATATAAATATTTAAATATAATGAATTTGTGTATATATATATTATATATATGTAATTGTTTATGTATATATATCACATTGTTACTACGAAATATGAATATGGTATCATTGGTTTTCATTTTGAAGATATTCTACCATGAAATTGTATTATTATGTTCTTCCATGCAAAATAGTTTTTTCTGCGAATTTTTTTTCTTATTTCATTGTTACAACCAAACATGGAAAGGGTTTGATTAGTTCACAATTAGAAGGTTTTCTGCCACACACTTGTATTTGTGTGTTCGAAAATGCACAAACTTTCACTCTCCAATTATCATATTTGGGTATAATAAACAAATTATTGAAGGAAAAATGAAAAGTTAAGGTTTGTGCATAACAAAAAATATTAAAGGCAGTGGTAAATTATATATATATATATGTATGTATGTATGTATGCATATATGTATATATATATATATCTATATATATATATTTGTATACATATATGTATATGTCCCACTTTCCCATCAACTTTCTTTCCTAGCAACACAACACTCATGAAAAATCAATCGTTCACATGTCTCCCACTAGTCAGACTACAACACACAACTATAGTTGCCTTCTCCTATTTTTCTGCATGTAACCACTAAAAAGCAATGTGCTAAGGCCACCATAATCGCCCGAGAAGCAAACAAGGATTGCACACTATGAATACATACAATCTCTACAATTGAAGGCATCGAAACAAGTTTTCAAATTTGAAAAAGGACACAAATTAAAGAATCCATACCAAACCAACATTAAAAATATAAAGAGTTTTACAAATTCAAAAATGCACTTCTCAATCTTTTCCAATTTCTATTTACCACCTCTCACTTCCATATTCATATATCTACATGGAACTGTAGACATTCAACTCTCCAAACAAAAAAGTGATATTCTTTCAGATGGAGAGTGTAACGAATGGAAGGAACGATGCATAGCCAAGGGATATGCCTTGCCTACTTTTAATCCGGGGTGGATGCAAGAGCATAAGCAACAACAACATTACACTCTCCATAAAAAATGTATTGTACCTTCCATTCGTTATACTCTCCATTGAAAATGCATTTCTCAATCTTTTCCAATTCCCATTTACCATGTCTCACTTCCATATTCATATCTACATGGATTTGCAGTGGAGGCAAGAGCATAAGCAACAACATCATTATAATATAAAGTTATAGGTATTCTACTACTATTAATTCTATATGCCTTTGAATGTAAATCCATTGTATGTTATGCAAAGTGGGATAGGGGGTGGGTTTGATTAGATTTGGTGGTGGGATAATCTTATCTCTTAGTTGTTATTGTCACATTGTATCTATGAAAATATTAGCGGTTATGTAATGCAAGTGGTGATATTTGAGGGGAGTGTGGCTTATACAAATTTTATATTTTGGCTGCATCTTTTAATGCTATGAGCCATTAACAAGCAATATGTATATGCATATGTATATGTATATGTATATATATATACATATATATATACATATATACATATACATATATATATATACATATATACATATACATATATATATATATATATATATACATATATATATATATATATATATATATATATATATATATATATATACATATATACATATATATATATATACATATATACATATATATATATACATATATAAATATATGTATATATACATATATAAATATATGTATATATACATATATATATATGTATATATACATATATATATGTATATATATATATATATCTCTGTGTGTGTGTGTGTGTGTGTATGCATTTTTTAATGCTACAAGCCGTTAACAATCAATATGGCTTGTATGTTTGTGGTATTAGATGTGCTTTGAATACTATATGACATGTAAGACTGTGAATAACTATTTGTGTTTGGGACAAATATAAACTGATTATAATACAATTTTGGTGGTACAGTGATTTGAGTACCCTTGTTGAATTTGTGGGTGAAAATTGTTTTACAATTGCATATTAAGGATTCCTATACACTCTATATTTGGAGGTCCACATGTTTCTACCTCATACTATTTACATCGGTTTTTCCATTTATATTCTTTATGGTAGGGAATCGCAATTTGTTGTATGCGATGTAAATGTTCAATTCTTAATGCCTAGCAATTGCTCTTCATTTTCTTCTTTAAACTCTTATATAATCATGTGTTCATCAAAGATTTATTGTTATTCTTATGTCCAATCGTATTTAATGCACATCCCTTTCACATTGTCTATTTGTATATGTATTTGAATCACTTCGGGGACTTGGTTTTGTGAAGCAATGGTTCCCTATGCAACACTTCACAATTCAAATGGATTAATTATGGACCAGTGCAACATAGGTTGCCATTAGAGGAGCGTTCATAAAATCTAATGTACCTAATTAATTAGTGAATGCAACAATAGCCACGACTCTATACGATTGCTTACATGCATTATTTTGCTTACCAAGAATATATTTATGTCTCTATTGCTTACAAGTATATAAAATTGCTAGAATTGATGAAGTAGAATATATATATGTATGTATGTATGTATGTATGTGTGTATATATACGTATATATGTATTTATGTATGTATATGTATATATGTACATGTATATATATAAATATATATGTGATGCAGGAGCATCCAGTGGTGTAAGGGCAATCTTGCATCACCCAAAAATAGTCAATTTTCAAGTTTCTCAATTTTTAGATATTTTTACATTTTTGGATACCCTTTTCATCATAATGAAATTCTCAATTTATGGTTTTTCATTTCGGTTCTTGGGTTGACAGATATTGTAGTTTTAGTTTCCCAGATTTGCACCTAAAAACCTTTCGAGTGGGATTTGAGGCACTTAGAGCTTCCGGATCGGCCCCAAAACTTGCCAAAATTGGCGTAGCAAATTTCAAGTGCGTTCTTGACTTCGAGACCTTTCCAACGGTTCGAACGGTTCGCGAATCGGAGTCCTGGATCAAAAGTTATGACCCCGCGAAGTTAGCGCACTTTCTAGAAGATACCATTGCAAATGCTCTTTTGAAATTTGAACTTCATGTTGTAAATTTTCAGCGCCAAACCGCCTAAACTCAAATTGAATGTTGTTTTGGCTCCAAACAAATGAGGAGTTCTATTTTTGGGCAGGTTTTCTAATTTTTGGGTAACTTTTTGGGGGACAAGCTCGCATATTACGAAAGGGTTACTCTGTAGCTTTCTGTAGCTTGCATATGTTGTAGAACTTGGGGATTTGAGATCCTCTGCATGTAAGAAGTTCCATTCTCTGAATAATAAATTTAGTCTCTTATTTGTGGGTTATTTTCTGTGTCTCGGGTTGCGCCCTCATCAAGTGGTATCGAGCAGGTGTTTCCTTTGAGTGTGTGGACGATCACGATCGTGAGGCGCTCGACTAGGACAGTGGTGGGTCGCGGGTCAAGAAAGATGCCTCCAAGAGTGATTCCCGGTATGGTGGTGCCGAGAGGTGGTCGAGTGCATAGATGCCGGGTGGAAGAGATGCACTAGCAGCTTCTAGAGACAGTTGATGCTTACAAGAGCAGTTGAGAAGAGGGTTAAACCCGAGGGAGGAAAGTGAGGATGAAGGGAGAGGAAGAAGGTTCAGATGTAGAAGAGGAAGAAGAAGCGATTGATAAAGACCAAATGCGGCTAATAAGGGCCATTTCCAAGATCTGAAAAAGACCCAGAGCGTAAGTCCCCAGCTATTCTCGAAGTCCTAACTGAAAGAGTTTGGATCGATTGGATCAACGAGCTAGAAGAATATTTTGAGTATGAGGAAATAGAGGACCTAGATCTGCTAAGTTTGCGAAAATGAAGCCAAAGGGCCATGCCAGTATTTGGTGGAAAGAGGTCCAGTTGGAAAGAAATCAAAGAGGAAAAGACAATATCACCAGATGGGATCGCATGGTAGAGAAACTGAAGAAGCAGTTCATACTAGAGGACTATGAGTTAGATCTATTGAAGAAATTGCAAGGGTTGAAGCAAGGAAGCGTGATATAAAGAATATAATCAAGATTTTCAAGATAATCATCGAATGGGTCACACAGAGGCCAATAAGGAGAAGGTAGCCCGATATCTTAATGGGTTACGCCCGAGCATTCAGGAGGAGTTAAGCCTAGTCAGAATGACCACCATTGAGGGTGTGTATCAATTTGCTTAAAAGGTGGAAGAGAAGCTGAACAAAAGATTTGATGGCAAGCAAAAAGGACGAGGAGGTCAAAATGGAAGGGGCAATGGAAGACCTTCAGGAAGCCGAAATGATGATGAAAAGAAAAGTGAAGATGTGGGTACCAGCCGAAGTCAAAGGAATGACAACTTCTACCGCCCTCGTGATCAAAACAGTGGTGATCAAAGAGGTAGAGGATGAGGGAGATAGCGGGACAAGGATCTAGAAGAGGTGGTTTCAGAGGGAACGGTTTCCAAAGTAGCGGCGAAGGGCATCGAGCCTATGTGAATGTCCACAACACTCAAGGGAAGGGCGTATAAAGGCCGTGAATCGGCCGTGGAAGGGTGACGATGCAGATGATGAGGCCTGACCAACATTCAGATGATGCTGAAAGGGGAGAAACCCTAGTGGCAGGGAGACCAAAGGACTGAAAAGGAACCGTAATGAGGAAGAATCTATTTTGCACAAGGTGCAAGTGTGAAGGAAAATGTTGTGATGTCATTATTGACTGGTGGGAGCACCGATAATCTGTGTCATAGGAGATGGTCACAAAAGTTGAAGCTGAAGAGGGAAAGACACCCGTGATTCGTGATTTGACGTTCGGGCTGCAAAGACCACAAAGTTTTGGCCAATGAGCAGTGCCTAGTAAAGTTCAAGATCGGGAGCTACCATGATGAGGTACTCTGTGATATCATCCCCATGGATGCATGTCACATATTGTTGGGGAGGCCATGGCAGTTCGATAGGCGAGCTATACATGATGGCCATGCAAACACTTTCCATGACAAAGGATGGGGTTCGCCACAAGTTGAAACCCCTGAAGGAGACCGAAGAAAAGGTATGCAGTAGTGCTAGAATTTGTTATGTAGATGGAAGAAAAATTTTAGAAGGTATGAAGCATGAGCGTGTGTGTTATGCATTGATTCCTAGAGAGAGTAATAAGGATAGTGAGAAGGTTCCAGAAGAAGTTTCTGGGATGTTGGATGAGTTTCAGGATATTGTTTCTGATAATGTACCTGGGGGTTTACCACCAATAAGGCAAATTAGTCATCAGATTGACTTGATTCCTGGAGCCAGTTTGCCAAATAAGGCAGCTCATAGAATGACTCCAACAGAAAATGAGGAGTTGAATAGACAAGTTCAAGAGCTGTTGAGAAAGGGCTTGATACGAGAGAGTTTGAGTCCATGTGCAGTACCTACAGTACTAGCACCAAAAGATGGGGGGTGGAGGATGTGTACAGATTCCCAGCCATAAACAAGATAACAATCAAGTACAAATTTCCCCTGCCAAGGATGGATGACCTGATGGACTATTTGAGTGGAGCTCAGTACTTCACAAAGATTGATCTGAAGAGTGGATATCACCAGATCCGGATTCGAGAGGGAGATGAATGAAAGACTGCCTTCAAGATCAAAGAGGGCCTGTACAAGTGGTTAGTCATGCCTTTTGGGCTAACCAATAATCGAAAGCACATTCATGCTGCTCATGAACGCAGGTACTAAAGAATTTTAGGAAGCTTTGTTATTTGCAGATGATATTTTGATTTTCAAGAAGACGCTGGATGAGCATCCGGATGCATATTCGAGAACCTTTGGAGAAGTTAAGAGAAGAGAAAATTGTTGATTAATCCAAGAAGTGCAGTTTTGTGAAGAGGGAGTTAGTGTACTTGGGGTTTGTTGTCTCCGCTAAGGTCTCTCAAGATGGGACCCGCAGAAGGCAAAGGCTATTCGGGAATGGCCTACCCCAAGAATCACCGAGGTGAGATCTTTCCATGGTTTGGCTAGTTTTATAGAAAGTTCATTGTGTTCCCCGTGAGTATCGGGACCCCCGACCAAAACAATGAGAGGGGATAGAAAAGAATTCAAGTGGAGCAATCGGAGCAACAAAAGTTTTGAACCTGCTGGAAGCTGCATGTGACAGCAACCTCGCTCTAGCTCTCCCTGCATTTCAACAAGGTAGTTTCTGTAGATTTCAGATGCCGTGAAGTTGTGCCATTGATGTTGTTGAGCCAAGAAGGTAAAGCCCATTGCTCTATTTCAGTTGAAAAGTTAAATGATGCCAAGAGAAAGTATTCTCAGATATGATCAAGAATTTTATGCACAGTTCAAGCATTTCAAAGAAATGGAGATTATTTGTTGCCAAATGAATTTTTCATGTATTAATCGATCATCAGCCTTTGCAAGATATAAATAGTCGTGTGGAAAAATTAAATCGCAGGCATATGAAATGGGTAGAGTTTTTGCAGAGTTATACCTTTGTTTTGAAACATAGGAGTGGGAAGTCAAATAGGGTTGCAGATGTCTTAAGTAGGAGGCATGCATTGATGACAAAGATGCAGATTGAAGTGGTTCGGTTCAATGAACTTAAGACACTGTAAGCAGAAGATCCTAATTTTGCAGAGGCTTGGAAAGCTTGCAAGGAACCTGTTACAGTGGACAGGACAAGGTGGCTGGATTTCATAATCCAGGATGGCATGTTATTTAAGGGAAGTCAATTGTGTATCTCGAGGAGTTCCATGAGGGAGAACCTGATAAAGGAGAAGCATAGTGGAGGAATGGTAGGACATTTTGGTCGGGATAAGACCATTGCCATTATCAGTGAGCATTATTATTGGCCTTCAATTATCACAAGATGGAAGAAGTTTGTGCAAGAGTTGTAGGGTATGTCGATGGCTAAAGGAGGAGCCAATATAGGCTTTGTATCGCCTCTAATTGCACTGCAGAGGCCTTGGGAGGATATAAGCATGGACTCGGTTCTTGGTTTGGCCAAGGATGCAAAAGAGGAATGATTCAAGATTTGTGGTAGTTGATAGGTTTTCGAAGATGGCACATTTCATTCCATGTCAAGACCCATGATGCAGTCTACATTGCTGACTTGTTCTTCAAAGAGGTGGTGAGGCTACATGGTCTGCCAAAGAGTATTGTTTCAAATCGTGACACCAAATTTGTGGGGTACTTTTGGAGGACCTTGTGGAAGAAGCTGAAGAAAGAGTTGAAGTTCACTTCTGCACACCATCCACAAATAGATGGGTAGACAGAGGTTGTTAACAGGAGTCTGGGTAACTCCATCGGTGATGTTTTGGTAGGAGATAAAACCCAAGGGATGGACGGATCTTACCCCGTAGAATTTTCTTACAACAATTATGTCAACAGGAAGTGTAGATCACCGCTCCGCATTGTGTATGGAGGTAGCCCTGCAACGCTCCAGAATTGAGGAAGATGGACCAAGAGAAGAAAAATAAGTGTTGAAGCCAAGATTTCATGTAACACATCAAGGATATACATGAGAAGGTAAGAGAACATATTAACAAGATGAATATGCAGTATAAGGCTAAGGTAGATCAGAAGAGGAGGTACAAGGAGTTTCAGATTGGTGATGAAGTGATGGTCCACTTGAGGAAAGAGAGGTTTCCAGTGGGAACATATAACAAATTGAAGATGAAGAAGTTCAGTCCCTGTAAAGTTTTGAAGAGGCATGATTCAGGGAATGCATATGAGGTAGAGTTGCCGGATGGATTCAACATTTCCCCTGTGTTCAACATTTCAGATTTGACAAAGTATCATGAAGGTGGCACAGAGGAAGTACCAATGATGGAACAGTGTGGGATTCCAGCACCTACTTCATAAAAGGAGGAGATTGAGGAAATCTTGGATAGTCATGTGGGAAGGAGTACTAGAAATAGGCAGTATAAAGAATATCTGGTGAAATGGAGAGGAAGGCCTGTGGAAGATTCATCCTAGCTATCTAAGGCATCAGTTGACTGGTTGGTTTTTCCTCAACCAATCTGAGATATGATGGGGTCACTTCCCAAATTACCCTGAGTGTCTAATGCAGGAGCATCCAGTGGTGTAAGGGCAATCTTGCATCACCCAAAAATAGTCAATTTTCAAGTTTCTCGGTTTTTAGATGTTTTTACATTTTTGGATACCCTTTTCATCATAATGAAATTCTCAATTTACGGTTTTTCATTTCGGTTCCTGGGTTGAAAGATATTACAGTTTTAGTTTCCCAGATTTGCACCTAAAAACCTTCCGAGTGGGATTTGAGGCACTTAGAGCTTCCGGATCGGCCCTGAAACTTGCTGAAATCGGCATAGCCAATTTTGAGTATGTTCTTGACTTCGAGACCTTTCCAACGGTTCGAACGGTTCGCAAATCAGAGTCCTGGATCAAAAGTTATGACCCCGTGAAGTTGGCGCACTTTCTAGAAGATACCATTGCAAATGCTCTTTTGAAATTTGAACTTCATGTTGTAAATTTTCGGCGCCAAACCGCCTAAACTTAAATTGAATGTTGTTTTGGCTCCAAACAAATGAGGAGTTCTATTTTTGGGCGGGTTTTCTAATTTTTGGGTAACTTTTTGGGGGACAAGCTCGCATATTGCGAAAGGGTTACTCTGTAGCTTTCTGTAGCTTGCATATGTTGTAGAACTTGGGGATTTGAGATCCTCTGCATGTAAGAAGTTCCATTCTCTGAATAATAAATTTAGTCTCTTATTTGTGGGTTATTTTCTATGTCTCGGGTTGCGCCCTCATCAATATGTATGTATGTATATATATGTATATATTTATGTATGTATATATGTACATATATATACATACATATATATATATATACATATATAAGTATGTACATGTATATATGTATGTATATGTATATGTATGTATATATGTCTATATATATGTATATATATATATATATGTATGTATATATGTATGCATATATGTATGTCTATATATCATAGAGATTATGGTATATTCGGTTGACATTGTCATTTTGTGTCTTGTTCACTCTGTTTGATCAGTGTGCAAAGAAATACATGTTCAACTCAACCCATTGTTCCTTCTAAGCTTCATTGATGGTGAGTTACAATTGAAAGGTATACACTTTTGTAATGTTATTTGTGTATTAAGCTAAGCACTACATACATGTGTTTAATTGATTCCTCCTTTCATTTGTTGTTTCAACAAGTAGGATATAGGCGAGTGTAACAAGACACATCATTGGGAAAATCCCTACTATACAGGTAAGGTTTCTAACCTCACTAAGGCTCTACCACTATCTCCTGTCAGTAATTATTTTCTTCATACTATTTATTTGATTTGTAATGGGTGTGTTGTCTTCCCTAAGTTGAAGTTTATGTTTTTTTTTTGATGATTTTGATCAGATTTTGTGGTTTTCCATAGTTTGAAGGAATTTTGTGGCTTTCTTGGTGCATCCAGAATGTGCTCGATGAAGTGTATGGTGTCTAGGGTGTTTATGAACACTTCAAAATTTTGTGTTCTTAAACACACTTATTGTTTCAAGGAAAATATACTTCTTTTCTAGCATCACTCTGACTTTAATGGGTTTAATTTCTTATTTTTCTTTCCTCTCATGGTTAGCCAAAATATGTCTTCATTCAATTTCCTGCCATTTGACCGTGCCACCTATGCTTTTAATATGTATATGCTTATATATATGCATATGCATATACGTATGAATATGCATATGTGTACAAAAGTATGCGCATACATGTATATGAAATATGTACATATGTGTCTACATACATATGTAAATACATATGTTGATACATATGTATGTACATACATATGTACATCTAGATATACATAATTATTGTGCACTAAATAATAGAATAATACAAGTACATGGCATAAAACCTTTGAAATTAAACTTAGACGTGTGTTCAAAGTTATTGTGCACATACATATATATGAACGTAGGCATGTATGTACATAGATTAGCTCATGTACATACATATGTATATCAACTATGTATGTACATGTAGGAATCTGTGTACATTAAATTGTACATACTTATATATGTATCTACACAATGAATGATTGTGCAATGAAGAAAAAATGAATAGAAGTGCATGGCAGAAAAACCTCCAAAAGAGAACCAGTTATACCCTTTCCATATTTTGTAGTAACAATGAAATATAATAAACAAATTGTAGGTTGCATTATTATGCAATGAATAACTGAATAATAAGGGGATAGAAAAAAAGATTACAACACAATTGAAAGCCCATGCGGTACTCCAAACATATAATCCAACAAGTGTACTTGAATCACTATACCACCAAAATTGTATTATAATTGGTTTATATTTGTCCCATGATACATAAATAGTTATTCATAGTCTTACATGTCATAGAATATTCAAAGCACATCTGATACCATAAACATATAAGCCACATTGCTTGTTAATGGCCCGTAGCATTAAAACATGCAGCCACAATATAAAATTAGTATAACCAACACTCCCCTATAGTATCACCACTTGCATTATATCACCGCCAATATTTTCATACATCCAATTACATGAGAACAACAAAGAGCCAAGAATGTCCCATCACCAAATCCATTATATTATATAGAAGAGATTTTTGCACTTTATACATTCTATATCGGGTATGTGCAAGATCATGATGGGCAAAAAAGTGGCGATATGATGGGTATGTGGCTGATGACTTTTTCTTACCCAAAATTGATGAAACAAAAAGGGTTTTTAAAGGATATTCTCAAATTTCTACCAATATAAATTATGCTTTACTTTGAATTTAATAAATAATTATTATTCATTTTCTATTTGAATTACGACTAAAGTACTGATTGATAGGCTTATTGAAAAACATCTATAGCTTTCAAATGGTATCACAATTTTTGAATCTAAAATATGAATCACATTCTATTCTTTGCATGCTATAGGATTAAAAAAAAATTAATTTCATGAAGTTTTGACCAAGTTAAGGTGGTCAAACATATGAGTTTTTATATTTTTTTAAAGTTGTAATAAAAAATTCATAATTAATTATTTAATTGGAAAAAAATTACAAAAAAATATGCATCACATCAGGACATGAGTCCTCTACTTATATCTAAAATACTATAAAAACTTATTATCATTAAATTATTATGGTTAGGGTGGTTAGACAGACACCTACTTCTTATTTTTTCCCTAAAATTTAAGTACTACTGCATTGAAATTTCAAATTTTCACCAAATAGATTTTTTTTTTAAATAAACCTAGTAGTTTAGAAACTACATTCAATTTTCTACAAATTCTATTCTTATATATTTTTGAGATAATATAGATAACTTATTCAAATTTTTACATCAAGTTGCCTAACTTTGATTTTTTTGAATTTTTTGCCACTTAAGGGCCTATTTTTTCCATGATAATCCTGCACATACCCTATCATGTAAATGATGTTTCCAGTGCTGTGTACATGACTATATGAATATTGAAGTGATATTGTTAGTGGTTGTTAATGCATAATGTTATATACATGGGATAGTTATGTGAAGTGTGTAGTACATTTCAGCCCAATCAAGCAATCACCATAAACAAAGTTTATGTATAATTAAGTACACTTACGTTAACAAGCAATTGCAGTACACTACCAACATGGACATCATATTGCTAAGTAGTCCCATAAACATATCCATTTAATAAAACAATAAATAGATCCATTTGATATCAAATACATAATATAGGATTGTGCATAATGTTGGCAACAACATTTACATATTATAGGACAAAAATTTGTAGTGGCTTGGAGGTTATAGCATTGAAGAGACTTCTTTTTCAAAAGAGCATTTAAGTATTAAACTATGTATCATTATACTTTACAAATTATCATTGTATGAAACATGGTTTAATACTAAAAATTCTTTGGTGAAAAGAAGCCTCTCTAATGCATAGCTGAACTAGTATAGTTTCAAAACGAACACTTGAGAATGTTTGCAAAAAAAAGGAATGAGAGTGACCAAGATATGCAAGAATTTGGAACATTGAATGAACCTTGATCTCTGATTTACTTGCCTGACAGTCTGAGTAAATGCGAAGGGATGGGTAAGGAAAGTTGGTCAGTGGAGGTAATGAAGGCACACAATTTTTTTTGTTGATTAAGGAGGAAGATGGGATCCACTTTGGGGTGGAGGGAAAAATGGGCTTGTTTTGGATAGGTTAGAGTAAATGGTGTGTGACAGGTGGCAGGGTGCTCAAAATTAAAAAAAACACAAAATTTCTAGATGCACAAGTGGTAGGGTGACGTGGGAAAATTTATGTGGTTACTATCAAGGTATTACAGCCCTTAACAACAAAAGTAAACAACCAACAATTAAACTCTATATTGTAACCCAGAATACACAACAACAAAAAAGCCAATCATTAATATAGTTGTAGGGATGGTCCCTCCCAACATCAATCAAGCATGCCAAGATAAACATTTGGAAATGTGTCCGTCTCCTACTTCTACATTTTTAGTTTTTGTTATATGATTTGCATTTTCATTTGTAAATTAAGTTAAAATTACATGAAACAGTGTTGAACAACTATTTCCAACGGAGACTGGAGTGCAAGCTACATTTGGGTTGAGACTCAAATTGACATCAACAACTTAAAACAAAGGGATGTATATGTTCAATATATCCCAAAACAAGGCATGGTTTTCTACTAACGGGTTTGTAGGATTACTTATATGTCTTTCTTATAACAATTACCTATGGGCCTAGTTGATTTTTATTTCCTTCCTATCTTGTTTCTTTTGAACCCTATGTTTCTCCATCTTCTAGTGTCTTTCCTTCCTATATTGTTTCTTTTGAACTCTATCTTGGTCCTTTTTTTTCTCTCTTTCCTTCCTATCTTGTATCCTTTGAACTATCTCTTACTCTTTTTGTTGTATCTCCTTCCTATCTTGTTTCTTTTTAGCTCTCTCTTCCTCCTACTCTCTTTCCTTGCCCAAATCTACATAGTAATCTAGCAATTGCGGTATGGAAAATGTGGTAGGTGGAGATGGTAATGAATAAGTTCCTTGCTCTAAACCCATTGCAAGACAATACCCAGTTTATTAGATCCATCCACCAAGCAAGATGGTTGGGTAGGGGCTGAGGGAATACTTAAACTATCATTACCCACATCAGTAGCTCCCTCTACCAACCAAGGTGGTTGGAAAGGGGCTGATGGAAGAATTAGACTGTCATTACACATATTCATAGATCCATTTTCCAATGAAGGCAATGGGGTAGGGGCCGAGGGAAGACTTAGGTGGTTGTTATGTTCCTCACACTGGTTGTCAACCATGACATTTTTTTGTTGATTAACTATTTCATTCATTTCAATTCCCAATGTCGTGATGTTGTTGTCCACCTACCTCTTGTTGTTCACTTCATCATTTTGTTCTTCTTTAGGGGGGAATGTAACCCCTCTTTTACATGTAGACCACCTTGTTGTGGTTCTCTTCTTCATTGGTGTGGACCTCATATCAAATTTATATTGCACCTACACACATTATTTAGAAAAGATTTAAACAATGATAAGAACCACCATTCAACAACCCTAAATATAGAGTGATGCATGAAATTTTTTTCTTTGTTGTGTTACCTGATAGTTTATAATGGTAAATTTGGTAAATGTTGAAGTTTTATGTGATCATACTACTTTGTTTGAATTGCACTCATTTCTAGAACCTTTTGGATTGAAATGAAAGGAGTTGGTATTATGCCATACTAGTGCTGTTTGGAATTAGCAATGTAGATAACTGAAATTCATTGTCATTCATCAATAGTAACTAAGTATGAAACCCCATGATATAGAGTTAAAAATTTGTGTGAGAAACATTTAGACAACATAGAACATATTGGCATTCCCAAGCATATAGATGATATATGAAAACATTGAAATTGAACATTCATAAACATTCATAAACAATATAAGTCGAAACCCTAGATAATGAGTTACAAAGAATAGGTTGCAACAATCAGATTGCCATTAAAAAAAAAGACCTAGTCTTGTGCATCAATCGAATAGGGTTTAACAATCACATTTTAAGGAACTAAAATGCATTGACATCCATAAATAGTGTAAGTTGAAACCCCAGATATTGAGTTAGAGGGTAGTGGGGGTGTTGGTGTTTTTTCCAAAATAACCTTGAAATCCTCTAAAGAGTAGTCAACCCTTATGCTCAAGAATTTTCAAAGTTAGTGGCCCACACATAAGGATTTTAAGGCCCTTACTTCTACTCTTTGAGCTCTATGAAACCCGAGACAGTAATACCATTTATTCTCATAAGATCTTCATTCTGTCAAAATAATTTCTACACATATGAATTCCTATAAAGTGCAAATAGGAAATATTCATCAAAGGTTTGGCATACCTTTCAATAAAATACTATCCATTGCAAGGAATAAAGTGATGATTCATATCAAGACATTATAATTTAATTTTGTTATGATTTCATTCTCATTCCAAGCCTCTGGTTAGGTGCATTACTAGCTCAATTAACTCTAAGATAAGCTAATGAAGAGACCAATGCCTTGTATATAGGGATAAAAAATCCACCTTTGTAATTAATCAGTAATAAACTAACAATTCAACCCAGTAAATGGTGGACAATTGATATACTACTTTGTAGCATTCAACTCACTGTGTTTAAAACATAGCTTCTTACTAAATCCTACATCCTTCCCTCACAAACCCATGACCTTATTTTATCATTAAATGAACCCCTTGAATTGAAGCATAAATAAAATCATTCATTCAATTTCAATAACAAAAGACAAATGAAACTATTATTAACAATTTCATTCATAATCTGCAAGGAAATTACATAGGAGAGCATATATTTTAGAACTAATATTTTCTATTAATGATGTTACTTTAAAACATTTAAAGATCATTACATTATGACACATGCCCTAAACTTGTTCTTGGTATATTCATCAGTCTATCTATTTACATTCATCTCATTTCTTAGCTTAGGTTTTCACCTAGACCCTTTTGAGACTCAAAAATTGAACCCTCATAATCAACCTTGAAATACCTTTTATAGAACAAAGGAGCAACAAGCATCAGACTGAATTATGATTACATTTCACATTTCATTTCAAAACTAATTTCACTAGAATGCAAAATATTCCCCTAATAGTTATAAGCAATCATTTGCATAACAAGGGAAAGCAAAAGACAAAATTCTCTAAGAATTATCGATGGAGAGTAACCAAATCACCACAAGGTACTATTTGTCATTGTTGCAGCATTGTCATAGAGACAAAATATTCTTCATTATACTGGCCGAAACACTTCCGCATAAGCATAAGGGACAAAACTACATATAAGCCAAGAAGGATGATCTTGATGTAGTGGAAATGGTGTCATAAAAACAAAAACAAGGAGGAGACACTACTCTAATTCATCAACATTAGAGTATGCTCATCCCTACCTTGTTTGTGATGCAACATGAGGAACCATCAGTCCTTCCTCGTCATAGTCATCATACAACACTAGAGAGAAAATACTAGGACTCGTATCCTGAGTCAGTGTCACCTCCACCATCCGAAGGGCTATCAGAAATAATTATGGGAGAATTTTGTTTCCCCAGGTAGGCTTGGTGACTCTTGTTTGTCCTCTTTATCTTCCTCTGAGGCTTAGCTGACTCCTTCCCTTTAAACATGACCAATTCTTTTTAAATGGTCCTATTTATCAAATTTTATGTGCTCTTGATAATAGTGTTCTTCTTTTGACCATGGAAATTCCTTTTACCCTTTAGAGCCACAAAAGTCCCAGGGACTTTTAGCTCAGACATGTCCTCCTAACACTCAAACACACTGAGTCGTCTAGACCTCCTAGTTGGCTGAATTGACACACTTGACTAACCCATTTTTGCAGAACCTAGAGTAAAAAGCTAGAAAGTATAAACTGAGAGGAAACTAACCAACTTTGAGCTCTCGAATCAAATTTTCTAGAAAGCACACCCACAACCCAGACATCTTCAACAAGCCGCAAAAATATAAAAATCCCATACAAACAAGAGAATGAATTAAAAATATCTCAAACAAAAGAAAATCAACTCACCCTAGATGAAAACATCAACACCTTTGCAATTGAAAGCTCAACATTCACACACTTCTCCTATGACCCACACTTCACATTTTCTAAAAACTGAAAATGGTGAGATCAAATGGCAGACAATATGCATTAAATAGAAAATTTGGACCATGCATTAATTAATGATTTAAGAGATCATTGCATGAGCGAGTTGATAACTTAGCAGTTCAACTTTGAATTTGGATTGTCGATCTTTAAGGATTTAAAACCCCATCAATGGAAGCCTTAAGCATCATTTCTAGATTTTACAACTTGTTCCTAAAAAATGGCGATACCACCTTAGAAAGTTGCCACGTCTACCCTTAATCTTCATTAGTCACCTATGATATGAAAATCAACATGCATCAGCAACTCGATTCATTTCCTTTCATTTATATCAGTGAAGTACATAGAGTCAACATTTGAAGATAATATTTCCTTAAAAATTTTGTCACTCATCACTAATTTTCCCCACCTTTCCAGGGTTCAATCAGTGATCCGAGCATAGACGTGATGAAATCCTTACCATTGGATCACTATCCCATTTTCGGCAATCTCTTCCTCACATTGTGTGTCGCTGATTCATGTTTGAAGTTTTAGAATGTATCAGCAATGGCTTGAAACTAGTGATGAAACCATATTAGACCACATGCACCTGCATGAAAATCTAAGGCATTGGAGACATTTCTCACAAGAAAAATTTAGATTATTGAAAGAAAACCTTGAACAAAACACTTCATTGCTCATCGCCAATTTGAAGAAGACCGGCACACAAATATCTTTGATGAGTGATGGAAATAAATTCAGAGAGCTTGAAGGTTATCAATCATCACCTATTTGAAACTCAAAACTTGGAATGAACCTGTGATGAGTGATAGGAGAAGATACAAAGAGAACCAAGGGCCATCATGCATCTCTAATTCTCATCATGAAATTTTCAAGAAATTAGCGATGAGAAGGAAGCTAGCGATAACAGATAGAACACTTGCATTGTGTATCGCTAATACAAAACCTTCAAAACCCATCTGTGATACGTGAAACAAAAGAGAAGCCAACACATTGCACATCACTAATACAAATCAAAAGTTCTCAAATCCATCCAAAATGGACGAAACCAAAGAAACATAGCTTATCACTCATCATTGGTTTAAATTTACATTTCAAAAGCTATCTGTGATGAGCAATAAAGAGAAGCGGTGGACGAGACTTAAGTGAAGACAATTTAGAACGTGCCCAAAAGTTGTTCTAGGAAAGGGGACCATCTAGGGTGACATATAAATGGCCTCAAAGGACAAAAAACATATTACTTCAAAAGATGTAAAGGTCAAATGGTAAACCTTATGAAATATAATATTTTGGACCCAAGCATAAGAGGCCGGTTACCCCACAAGTTTTGATGACTCAAGATGTTCATAGAATGACCAAAAATGGGTGAGAAGGATTCAACGATAGATTATAATGTTGACGATGGGTTTGATGTAAGGGTTTCTTTCAAGAGATTTTGACAGCAAAATCCTAAGACAATATCAGTGGGAAAAACCATAAGTGCATACATTTGAAACTAAGTGAAAAATTTGTATAATTTCATCAATGGAACCAAAAATTTTAAAGGGTTCCATCAGTGGCTCCAGTTGGAGATGTCTATTCCTCCAAAATAGAATGATATTCCAAAATCTCAAGTGAAGTAGACCAAGCACAAGAAACCCAAAAACCAAGGACCTGCTAGGACTAGGCAAGAAAACCAAATCCAAGTGAGAAACATATATACAATATTTACATGAGTCACAAGGCTATGCCCAAAGATCCAATCCATCACTCTTGAAACCTCTTATGATGTGCAGGTTTTACCAGGCTTCAATTTTATCTAGGGTCTCTAGGCCTCATCCTTAGAAGTGGTACTTACCCCTATCAAAAACCTTGTTTTCCAATGTTTGTACCATGCTAAGGTTGAAAAAATTACCATGAATCACCACCCAGCTGATCATGTTGAAACTACTGAATTCAATCATTATGGACATGTGTTTGAACTTATTATCATCACTTTCATTCATGTCGGACTATGAACTACAACCTAGCATTGACTGGGACACATGACCAGTGTAGCATTCTATTTGACTCAACTTGCAATTATATTCCACCAAATGCCCATCCAGCTAGAGAGGGAATGTGAAACATTCATAATCCATCTGATAATTATCCTTATACAATATGATATTAGAATCATTTTTACCACTAAAATGGAAACCCTCGTACACATTCGTTTCAGGATTTCCATTCAGGGACTATATTTTGACCCTTCGAAGTGATACTGCAATTCCATTTCTAGAATTCTAGGGTCATTATCATTTGACTTATATCCCACATTAAGAACACATTCATCGTATGTGATAAAAAAAATGTTCATATACAAAATTCTATTAAATTTTTTGCTCATATTCATCAAAGTAGTATAAATAGGTTATGCTGCCATATGCTCCACTTCTTTGGGAAATCAATTCATCAGACTCTACTCCTCCTTTCAAATCATTGCTCAAATTGAAACAAATTTCTTCAAAGGATGGATAAGCTAGTTTAGGATTGATATGATCAGTGGTAGGGTATTCAAATGTACCATCCATTAATAGGTAGACTAACTTATGTGTGCAAGACTAGTTGCAATTTGAATATTCCTTATGTTCAACCAAGCATATTTTTTCAACACATTCTTTGTTGAAAACTATCATGTCTATCTTTGATATGAAACTCATAAATTATTTTTCTGCTTGGCACTCAAAAATAGGAACTTGCTGACTAGCATCAACCATCTCATTGTTTTCAACACTAACTTCAGGCCCAAGATCATGAATATAAACATTCTTATCTTGAAATTTGTCATCTATCATGTTGCTAGGACATTCCAATTTTGATATAGTTGAGCTGCATTTCAAGAATCCATCATATGCAATTTTTTCACCTTCTCGAGAGGGAAAAACCTCATGAAGACTGGTACAGTTGAATCCTTCAGGCAAAAAAGATACCTTTAGGTTAACCTCATAAAAAGATTCATATTCCTCTTGAGAGAAATCATAATTCTCATTTTCATTATCTTGGTCAACAACCTTCAAGGGTATATTAGTAGCTCTTGCAAGTATGACAATAGCATCATCCATACTACTAGATAGATATTCTTCTTCCGAGACATCCTTATCCATTGCTTGGGTAGACATTTAATCTTTAACAGGACAATCACCACTGTGAGCTTGAGACCTCATCTTTGTATATAATCATTCTTAGCCTCCTCAACAATTATGATCCAACTAATTACCTGATCAAAATCCTGAGGTTTCAATTCCTTGGGCAAGGCACTAAGCCTTAGCTCATAAATGTCATAGAATATGTCAATGCAATTTGAATATGTGGGTCATAACCCTTTAGGAATTTCTAGCACGAAATCTAAGAACCTTGCTAACAACTCATATGGAAATTCACCCTCATGTCTCTTCATGTTGGACAGTCTTTGGACTAACAACACTTGATCATTATTACTCAAACTTTGGTGAAGTCCATCTTGAATTTTTCCATGATTAACATGCTGTGAGAGTGAACAAGATGAGGTATCAAAATCATCATCACTTTGACTATCTCTTTTATCTTTAGTAACTTCATTCATTTGATGGGTACTAGGACAATAAACTCTTGCAACCATATATCCTCTCATCATTGAATATTTCATAATATTTTCAATATCCATAGCAATGTGACATGCATGATACAATGTTTTGGGTTCCTTATCCCTTATGAAATAACTCATCTCATTATCAAATGCACCTAGATACCCAATTAAACACTCTGCATCACTAGGTCTCAGATATTTAGGAATATCTTTAACTGCTCTTACAAATCTGAGGTTAAAGGAAGGAACCAAATCATCTTCATCCTTTTGGATTTCCATAAAAGATTTCTTCACCAATCTAGAATTATCCCTTTCACCAAATTTTTCCATAAATTCTACCATAAAATCATTCCACGAAGCTACAAAACATATTGGAAGATTTGAGAACCAGTCTCTAGCATTTTCCTTTAAATATTGAGCAAAAAGCTTCATGACAACATCCTCATGATCTATCTCAAAATAACCCATCAAATCCATGAATACCTTTAGGTTTTTAGAAGCTAACTCAAAATTGTGCCTTGTAAATTTTGGAAAATGTTTCTTAATTTCATTGGGAATCTTATTAGGAAAACCTTGAATACCATTAAAACTTAATGGCTTATATCTCTCAATAGATAATTTCTGTCGAGAGAATGATAAAGGTTACATACCTTGCATATTTTTACTTGATGTTCCACAAGGAGATATAGGGGAGTAATACATTTCTCTTGTACCCTTATTCAATCTTCACAAATCAAATTCTCAGTCGATTATCCACTACCTCAGTCCTCAATTTTAATCATGATTTTAAAGCTCAAACATATCCATGCTTTAAAACTTTGTAAGAGGCATAGTTAAGGAATAATCATGCTTCTTCAACCCAATTCAGATATTAAAAATTAAATGGGTTAGAAGTATGTAAAATAACTACCATCCCTCTACTTGTGCTTAACTCACATAATAGGGAAATTTTTTTTTCACCAAATCATTTCAATATGGTTTTATCATAGAATCATTTCTTTTTGAATACCAAAATAGGGGAAAATACCTAGATACGCTGCAGTTATTTTGAATTGTGCCCTTGACTAGAAAACCTTGCAGATCTGGAACTTTCTTCACGTTTTCATTAGGTTCTTATACATAGAGTCACCACCTTCTTTATAGAGGAACAAAACTTCCACAATATGAAGTTTCTTCAAAGATGAATTTCCTTCTAGGTCTTCTCTCACAACATAGTCACAAATGATTCCCTTACACTTCCTTATTTTGTTTCCAACAAATTTTCATTCCATTTTACTGGAGCCTCTCAAACAATTCACAATAGTACATATATTTTGGGAGTCGCCACCCACTTCTAGTGAGAATTTCTACAAATATTAATGGAATAGTGAAAAATATTGAGAACATGTGCAAGTTTCAGAGGACACACAACAAACTCCTTCAACATCTCAGAGGATTGACTCAATGACACAAAACTAGGCTTGAAAATACAACCTGCTAACAAATATTTGACTCTTCAAGGAAAAATGATCTTGTATCATAATTCTCTCACCTCCAGTCACAAATAATAGTTCAAAATTTTAATGACTCTTTGATAGGACAATCTGCAACCAAATTTCTGAGTGCATCCCCACGGAGTCACTATTTCTGTTGGTGTTTTTTCCAACATAACCTTGAAATCCTCTAAAGAGTAGCCAACCCTTATGCTCAAGAATTTTCAAAGTTAGTGGCCAATACATAAGTAAGGATTTTAAGGCCCTTACTTCTACTCTTCGGGCTCTATGAAACCCAGGTGGGTAATCCCATTTATGCTCATAAGATCTTCATTCAATCAAAATCATTTCTACACACATATGAATTCCTCTAAAGTGCAAATAGGCAATATTCATCAAAGGTTTGGCATACCTTTCAATAAAATACTATCCATTGCAAGGAATAAAGTGATACTTCAGATTAGGACATTATAATTGGAGGTTTTTATGATTTCATTCTCATTCCAAGCCTTTGGTTAGGTGCATTACTAACTCAATTAAATCTAAGCTAAGCTAATGAAGAGACCAGAGCCTTGTCCATAGGGATAATGGAGTCACCTTTGTAATTAATCAATAATACACTAACAATTCAACCTAGTAATTGGTGGACAATTGATGTACTACTTTGTAGTATTAGACTCACTATGTTTAAAACATAAATTTTTACTAAATCCTACATCCTTCCCTCACAAACCCATGACCTTATTTTAGCATTAAATCAACCCCTTGAATTGAAGCATAAATAAAATCATTCATTCAGTTTAAAAAATGGAAGACAAATAAAACTATTATTAACAACTTCATTCATGATATTCAATAAAATTACATAGGAGTAGCATATATTTTAGAACTAAGACTTTCTATTGCTCATGTTACTGCAAAAAATTTCAAGATCATTACATTATGACACATACCCTAAACTTGTTCCTGGTATATTAATCATTCTATCTATCTACATTATGCTCCTTTCTGAGCTTAGATTTTCACCTAGACCCTTATGAGACTCAATACTTGAATCTTTGTAATCAGCCCTTAAATCCCTTTTATAGAACAAGGGAGAAAAAAAATCCGACTGAATTATGATTACATCCAAGTATGTGCACGATCATGCTGGGCCAAAAAGTGGCGATATGATGGGTATGTGGCTGACAACTTTTTTTTTAACCAAAATTGATGAAACGAAAAGGGTTTTTAAAGGTGATTCCCAAATTTCCACCAATATAAATTATGCTTTACTTTGAATTTTCTAAATAAATATTATTCATTTTCTATTTGAATTACGACTAAAGCCCTGATTGACAGGCTGATTGAAAAACATCTATAACTTTCAAACGGTATCACATTTTTTGAATCCGAAACATGCATCACATTCTATGCTTCACATATTATAGGATTAAAAAAAAATTGAATCTAATGAAGTTTTGACCAAGTTAAGGTGGTTAGACATACGGGTTTTTATATTTTTTAAAATTTGTAATAAAAAAATCATAATTAATTATTTACTCAGAAAAAAATTGCAAAAAAATATGCCTCACATTCGGACATGAGTCCTCTACTTATATATAAAATATTATAAAAAGATATTATCATTTTATTGTGGTTAGGGTGGTCAGACAAACACCAACTTCTTATTTTTTCTTTGAAATTTAAGTACTACGGCATTGAAATTTCAAATTTTCACCAAATAGATTTAAAAAAAGAGAAAAAACCTAGTAGTTTATAAATTACATTCAATTTGCTACATATTCTATTCTTACATATTTTTGAAATAATATAGATAACTTATTCAAATTTTTATGTCAAGTTGCCTAATTCTGATTTTTCTAAATTTTTCACCACTTAAGGGCCTATTTTTTCCATGATGATCCTACACATACCCACATTTCACATAATTTCATTTCAAAACCAATTTCACTAGAATGTGAAATATTCCCTAAATAGTTATAAGCAATCATTTGCATAATAGGGGAAAGCAAAATACAAAATTCTCCAAGAGTTATCGATGGAGAGTAACCAAATCACTATAGGGTACCATTAGTCATTGTTGCAACATCCACATTGAGCAAAAGGATTCTTCATTATACCTGCCAAAAGACTTCAACATAAGTATAAGGGACAAAACCATATATAAGCCGAGAAGGATGATCTTGATGTAGTGGAAATGGTATCATAAAAAACAAAAACAAGGAGGAGATGCTACTCTGAGTCATGAGCATTAGAGTATTCTCATCCCTACCTCGTTCATGATGCAATAGAAGGAACCATCACTCCTTCCTCATCAGAGTCATCGTATTACACCAGAGAGAGAAGATACTGGTCGTATCCCGAGTCAGTGTCACCTTCACCATCTGAAGGGCTTTCAGAAAGCACTATGGGAGAATTGTGTTTCCCTAGGTAGGCCTGGTGACTCTTGTTTCTCTTCTTTTCCTTCCTCTCAGGATCAGCTGACTCCTTCCCCTTAAACATGACCAATTCTTCTGAAATGGTCCTATTTGTCAAATTGTATGTGCTCTTGACAATAGCCTTCTTCTTCTTTTGACTACATGCATTCTTTTTACCCTTTGGAAACACAAAAGTCCTAGGGAATTCTAACTCAGATGTGTCCTCCTAACACTCAAACACACTGAGTTATCTAGACCTCCTCGTTGGTTGAATTGACACACCTGACTTACACATTTTTGTAGAACCCACAGTAAAAAGCTAACAAGTACAAATTGAGAGGAAACTAACCAACTTCAAGCTCCTAAATCAAATTTGTAGGAAAGCACACCCAAAACCTAGACAACTTCAACAAGCCCCATAAATATGAAACTCCTAGACAAACAAGAGAATGAATTAAACAAAGCTCAAATAAAAGAAAACCAACTCACCCTGGATGAAAACATCAATACCTCTGTAATTGAAAGCTCAACACTCGCACATTTTTTCTATGACCAACACTTCACATTTTTTGAAGACTGAAAATGGTGAGATCAAACAGTGAGCAATTAATGATTTAAGAGATTGTAGCACGGGCAAGTTGATAACTTAGCAACTCAGCTTTGAATTTGGACTGTCGATCTTTGAGGATTTAAAAATCCATCAATGGAAACCTTAAGCATAATTTCTGGCTTTTACAAATTTTTCCTAGAAAACGACAATACCACCTCAGAAAGGTGCCACATCTACTCTTAACTTCATTAGTCACTTGTGATATGACAATCAACATGCATCACCAACTTGATTAGATGTGCCCTTTCATTTATATCAATGAAGTACACAAATCCAACATTTGAAGAGAATATTTCCTTAAACATTTTGTCACTCATTGCAGATTTTCCCCACCTTTCTAGGGTTCAATCAGTGATGCAATCACAGACATGATGAAATCCCGACTACTGGATCATTGTCCCCTTTTCTGCAATCTCTTCCTTAGATCGTGTGTCGTTGATTCATGTTTGAAGTCTTAGACCATATCAATGCCGGCTTGAAACTAGCGATGAAACCATATTAGGCCACATGCACTTGCATGAAAATCTAAGGCACCAGAGACATTGCTTACAAGAACAATTCAGATCACTGAAAGAAAACCTTGAACAGAACACTCCATTGCTCATGACCAATTTGAAGAAGATCAACACACAACTATCCATGATGAGTGATGGATAGAAATTTAGAGAGCCTTAAGGTTATTGCTCATCACCCATTTGAAACTCAAAACTTGGAATGAATCTACGATGAGCGATAGGAGAAGATACAAAGAGCACCAAGGGCCATCACACATCACTAATTCTCATCATGAAATTTTCAAACAATTAGCAATGAGAAGGAAGCCAATGGTAACACATAGAAAACTTGCATCGCGTATCACTAATATAAAACCCATCCACAATACGCAAAACAAAAGAGAAGCCAAAACATCACATAACGTTGATAAAAATCAAAAGTTCTCATGCAATGCATGAAACCAAAAAAAAAGACAGCTTACCACTCATTGCTAGTTTAAATTTGCATTTCAAAACCTATTTGTGATGAGCAATAAAGAGAAGCAATGGATGGGACTTAAGTGAAGAGAATTCAACACATGCCCGCAAGTTGTTCTAGGAGAGGGGACCATCTAGGGTGACATATAAAAGGCCTCAAAGGACACAAACATATTACTTCAAAAGATGTAAAATGCAAAAAAAAGGTCAAATCGTAAACCTGATAAAATATAAAATTTTTGACCTAGGCAAAAGGGGCCGGTTACCCCATGAGTTTTGATGACTCAAGATGTTCATAGAATGACCAGAAATGGGTGATAAGGAATCAACAATAGATTATAATGTTGATAAGGGATTTGATGTAAGGGTTTCTTTGGAGAGATTTTTATAGCAAAATCCCAAGACAATATCAATGGGAAAATACCCCAAGTGCAGACATTTGAAACTGAGTGAAAAATTTGTAGAATTTCATCAATGGAACCAAAAAATTTTAAGGGTTGCATCGGGGTGAAACATTTCCAGTGCATATACTTGATTTATATACCCGTGCATATAGAACATAACAAATACCTAGGAATTAAACTGAAATGACTTGACATTCATAAATAGAGAAAGTTCAAACCCCAGATATAATTGTTACAGAGTGGTGCTCGATAAATAGTTACGGTGCATAGAACTAATCTATAATGGCAAGCATATAGAGCATAAGAAAACTCCAACAAACAAATTCAAATGACTTGACATACATAAATAGTGTAAGTTGAAACCCCAGATATTGAGTTACAAGTTTGTGGGTGACATAACTTTTACAGTGAATAGATCAGATCTATATTGGGAGGCACAAAGAACGTAAAAATAACCCAAAAAATGAACATAACTGATTGGACATTCACAAACAATGTAAGTTGAAATTCCAAATGTTGAGTTACATGTTTTTGTGAGAAAGATTAACATCGAATACAACATATCGGCACTCAAAATTGTGAAAAGGAAAAGGTATTTACAGTATTGTTAAGAACATTTGTATAGCATTGAACAGATTGGCATTCATAGGCATATACAAGAAGTTTGAGATTGACATTCATAGGCATAAACAACATGTTTGTGTAAAGTACTTGTATCTTGATAGCATGCTGCTATTGCTACTTCTTCTTCTCCTCTTTGTTCATCCGCCTCCAAGAAAATGTAGCACTGAATGTGAAAGTGAGTGTGGTAAATGGAAATGCATTTTTGAATTTGAAAATCTCTTTATATGTTCAATGCTGTATGGAGTCTTTAATTTTGGTCCTCCTTTTTCAAATTTGAAAATATGTTTGGGTGCCTTCAATTGCATAGTTTGTATGTATTTATGGCGTGCAATGTTTGTTTGCTGCTCAAGAGATTTTGGTATTATTGCCATTTTTTTGGTGGTTGTAAGTGAAAAAAGAGGAGAATGCACCAATTGTTGTGCACATGGATTTGATCGATGGGATAGTCATGAATGATTGATTTTCCTTTCAGTGTTGTATTGATGGCATGGTGGGATACTAGTTGTTCTCCTCGATGTACATGTATTAAAATATTGGTGGTGATCTAATGCAAGTGGTGATATTATAGGGGAGCGTGGGCTATACTAATTTTATATTTTGGGTGCAAGTTTTAAAGCTATGGGCTAGTAACAATCAATATAGCTTGTATGTTTGTGGTGTCAGATAAGCTTTGTATATTCTCTGACATGTAAGACTAAGATTCATTATTTGTGTTGGGGAAAAATATAAACTGATTATAATACAATTTTGGTGGTGCAGTTATATGAGTACCCTTGTTGACTTTGTGTGTGAAAACTGTTCTACAATTGCATATTAAGGCGGTCGAGTGTGGGGCCCATGTGGGAATACTTTCGTCCCTAGTATAGGCTCCCGCCCTACTTTGGGCCCCTCTCCCCTACTTTCAAAAAACATAATTTTTAAATTTTAACTTGAAATAAACTTTAAAATATATATAATATATTACATACTTCATTTAAAAAATTAATTTTCTAATATCAACACATCAGATTAAAAATATAAAAAATAAATACCTTCGTTACTTAATAATAAATAAATAAAATCAACAACCAATACTTATCGTCCCCAAACATCTTAACAGAAACTATTATATTATTTGTGTACACTTGGAGCTTTTATACCCTTACAATCCAAAATCAGCTTGAGAAGAGGCCTAAGCCGTGTGGAGAGGGCACGTCATCGGCGTCTCGCTCGGGCTGTACCCACCTTCCATAGCAATTGCGTACAAGTCCTTTGTTTTCCAATTGATGCCAATTAGTCGGCACCATCAGCTCTTTGCGCAGCATATCAGATGCCTTGTTAACCAAGGCGACATCACGTCGCGCTTCGGCTCGGAACGGGGCAGTCGAGCTTTCAAACCCATCCAACAAATGCAAATACACCTCCAAATTATGGCACCCGGCCAGATCAGGGTTACTCTTCAAAAATGGAGATTTCTTGAGGTCCAACGCTAATTCCACCCCTACATGTTTGTATGACCAGGGAAGAGACTCCAGCATGCGCCCTATTAGTTTCTCATATTTCTCCATTCCTTCGTTGAACAAAATGCCGGGCGTTTTGGGCACCACGTCCTGCCTGCTCACAACACGTAGGACCTTCACGCCGAGCTCCTCCAGAGTGTCCTTGAAAGCGCTGTTGCCCACTCGCGGAGCCCCGAACGAGAAGACGGTGACGGGAACTCTTCGGGTTGGGTCGTTTGCATACACATTGACTCCTTTAGCGGCTATTTCAAAGGCGTTAAGAAGCGCGAGGGCACCGCCAAGACTGTGCCCACAGATGCTAATGCTGACCTCCTCGCCGCGCCCCGTGTAGAGCGCCACCAGGCGGCGTATCTCGTCCATCACTTGCTCTGAGGCGCTGTATTTGTTGTAGCGGGTGGCATCATTCTTAGAAGTATAAATACTCAGAAACCCGCGCTCCACCTTGATGGCGGTGCGCTCGGAACACCCGTGGTCACCGATCGGGTGAAGAATGTCGCAGAGATTCTCCATCCATTCGAGCTGTGTGATGGTGCCACGCCATGCCACCATGATGTCTCGCCTACCAAGGCGCTTCGTCTCCTCGTCTGTACTGACTGCCGCGTAGCCCATCCAATTGGAGTCCTTGCTCCACGGGTTCATGGAATTCGACCGCCCCAAGAGTTTGGGCATGTGGACGTCCGACATGGCGTAAAGATACTTGCTGACTCTGTAACCCTTGTTGTGGAGATGAAGTTTCTCCAGGAGTCTTTGCCGGCTGTACCTGCAACTGCCACAGTATTTGGAGTGGGCGTCGAAGTCGAAGGCGTCATAGGTTGCCTGGGCGAATTCCCCGTATTTCACAATCTCTCGCCTGAGCTTGGGACTTAAAGGATCCAGAAGCCCCTCCCAGTTATTCGAACCCTGGTATTTTCTCCAGTCCGCACCTAAATCCTCCTTTGGAGACAGCGTAGGGCTATTTCTGTACACCTCGTCCAACCTCCTGGCAAATCTTTGAAATTCGACTGGAGTCAACCTGTCCGTCTGCGCAGCTTCTGGCGGCGGTGGATTCACACGCAGTTCAACTGATCTCTTCCGGATGGTGCTTATTTGCCTCTCCTTTGTCTCCAACAACTTTGCCGCTAGTTCAACAATACCAGACCCTTTACCACTATTTAACAGCGTTTTCGAGGATATGTTTCTGTTTAGGGCCGCGAAAATGCGAAGATTTGTGGAGGAAGACGAGGTAACTCTAGAGCTTTTTACCTTGGCGCTCCCAAAAGTCTTGAAGCTGGTCCTCACGAACGGAGCGTGGGTGTTAGGGATGTATGCCGATTGAATCATCGGATTATAAGAAAGAGTGACGCTCTTAAACGTAAAGAAAGAGTAGTGATATTTATGTAGGAAATGGCGCGGGACGCAGCGCGTTGATGTCAGGCAAATGCATTTTCTGTTGGAAAATATTGCAAGACAATGTCAAACTTCAACCGTTTGAAGGATTAGTCTCTGTCAATGTTAATGGAGTCTTGTAAGAAACGTCAAAGCACGAGGTCAGCTCACGAATCATATGTATTGAACATTGCTATCGATGTGTTGGAATGGTGAATGGTGAATAGTTCATGTGATTTGAATGGTTCATGTGATTGTCTTGTTTGATTTTTTTGGAGTTTATAGCGATGCATTGGAATGGTGAATGGTGAATGGTTCATGTGATTGTCTCTCAGTTTGATTTTCTTGGGTTTATAGCGACGTGTTGGAATAGTGAATGGTGAATGGTTCATGTGATTGGAATGGTGAATGTTAAATGGTTCATGTGATTGTCTCTGTTTCATTTTTTTTTGGAGTTTATAGCGATGTGTTGGAATGGTGAATGGTGAATGGTTCATGTGATTGTCTCTCAGTTTGATTTTCTTGGGGTTTATAGCGATGTGTTGGAATAGTGAATGGTGAATGGTTCATGTGATTTGTCTTAGGGTTTGATTTTTGTGGGGTTTATGGTCCACCTCATGTCAAAAATAAGAAAGGTTTATAAGGGCAGCTTTCAATATTTTTCTTTATATGTTCGATAATAAACTAAAATTTTATTTAAACAAAGCTTAAGGTACATGCCAATACAAAATTAAAGGTAAAATCTAAATTTATTTTAATATTATATAATTAGTTGTATAACAATATAAATTTGTATATGTTTTGATTGTAAATAAAATTTTTGATTTGTACAAATAATATGGTATGACAGACTTACCATGTTCAACATAAATATCGTATGGAATATGGATAAATTAATTTTTTAAACAAGTTTAGAGGAAAGAAAAATTATTTGTATGTTAAAAGACATATTTAATGCTAAGAAAAGGAATCAAGTTTAACCTCCACAACATCTAGTAATCTTTCATAAGATTCATGTTCAAGCAATCATTACTTTTTAAAGTATTGAAGAAACTTCATTCTAGACTTCACAATGAGCCCCTACTATGTCAAATAGATAGTTTAAAATTAGTTTTACACTATCTAATAATTCTTCTATATTGACAAATGGTTTAACAGTTTAAATAAAAGAAGACAAACTAGTCAATTCCTTTAATTTGATAGCTTAATATATGTAAATAACTTGTATAGTAAAATAATTAAAATAATTGACAATTCAAAATTTTGTATGCATTCATCCAAAACATTTGGAAGGAGGGCATATGGAGAGGCTGAGAGAGATCTGTGAGATTTCAGAGAACTGAGATAATGACATTTTGTAATCACAGGTTCTGATTTATGTAATAAGCTTTACATTACCTATCCCTACCTGCACATTTTTCACACCATTTTATTTATAAAAAGGTTAGAAAAGAATGCAATTTAGTTATAAATTAATAAAATTTCTAAGCTCCAGAGAAATGTCTTCAATTCCAAACAAGAAAATTGCAATGATGTGTAAAACAAAAAAAATGCTAAAATATGAAAGAGGACCAATTCATTATGGTTGCAAGACAATGTAACTTTATCATACTTTCTTATTAGGGATAACTTTAAGAAACCCCCCCCCCCCTCAGCGATGGTGTAAAATCTTGGCGAATCTTTCCTTTTATTTGAAAAAAAATATTAATTTTCCTAGCGAATCTATAGCACATTATTAAAAAAATTGTAAAATCCTAGCGAATAATCACTAAAAAGATTAATTACAGTGGTGAATCTCTCCTTTAAAAAATTGCATAGTTGGTCAGCGCAGTTCCCCCATATTTTTTTTGTCTTTTGTAATATTGAAGTAGGGGCCTGAGGGTAGTAGTCGTGGGCGGGGTCAAGGGGCAGTGCCCCTTGCGAGGGTCAAGGGGGCAGAGCCCCCTTGTGGGGGTCAAGGGGGCAACGCATTGGAGCACACACGTATTAAGCATTTTTTAAAATTCTCACTTTAAAAAAAAGACTATATGAAAAGTGAAATTATGATAATCGATTAGCTTTTTAATCGGTTGGCTGTAGGCTAATTCTATGAGTTTATATGCACGTGCATTTTAAAATTCTTGTTGAGGCCCAAAATTTGTTGGAGCACACACGGATTAAGCATTTTTAAAAATTTACACTTTAAAAAAAAGACTATATGAAAAGTGAAATTATGACCATCGATTAGCTTTTTAATCGACTGGTTGTAGGCTGATTCCGTGAGTTTATATGCACGTGCATTTTAAAACGCTTGTTGAGGCCCGAAATTTGTTTTGGGCCACACGATTAAATCTAATCCTGTGGTCCAAAACAAATTTTGGGCCTCAACAAGCGTTTTAGAATGCACGTGCATATAAACTCACAGTTTCAACTTACAACCATCCGATTAAAAAGCTAATCGATCACAATAAATAAAAGCCCTATTTAAGGCTAAAATATCACTAAAATGAAAAGGTAATTTATTATTAGTGGCGATATTGCCCTAAAATTAATGGTAGGAATATAATATTATTGGCGAATATAATTAATATTTGTAATTAGAGTATAAACTACTGGCAAATCAGTTCCAATGACGCGTCGTTTAAAGAATAATGAATTGGTGAATTAATCAAGATAATTTTTTTTTGTTGTAAAAACTTAGCGATTCTACATCCTTTTTAGCTTGTACTATTCGCCATTTCTGGAGGTCTCGATTTCAATTATTCACCAATTGGCGCACCATTTCTGGAGGTCTCAATTTCAACTATTCACCAATTGGCGAAGATTCACCACTAAAGTTTTCCCTGTTGCTTATTCTTCAAAATGGCAATATCGAGAAATTTAGCATGATGAAAAATAAAATTTTCATAACTAAATGAGATTCACATGACAAGGCTACTTAGACCATAATCATGTTGAGAATCAAACAAAAGCAATTTTTCATGCACATTGGTCCTTTCCACTATAATGCATTGGCATGGCATTTAATAATACACTCTACTAGGTATTCTATGGGCCATGGATTGTAAATTCTAAAATTTTAATTTTTGGTTTTAAATTAATTAGCTACTTTCATCAATCATGGTTGAGAAAAACTAGAGTTAGAAACATATCAAACCATGGAGCATCAATTAGTGAAGCAAATAGATTTTTCTTGCCAAACTTTGTTAATAATAAATATTTAGGTGGTCATCCCACACTTTTTGATCAGTACTATATGATAACACCCCATAAAAATCTAGCATTTGATAAACAATTATAGAATCTTTTCATTTTAAAGATTATGATGAATAATCAACCTTTTAGTGCCCCATGATAGGGTTTATAGGTTCATCATGAAATGTCATGAATATTTTGAAGTTTTGCAAGTTATTTATGGTATTACACAAGAATAATTAACTACTATGTTTTTTCTTTACCTCTCCAATTCCATGAAATAAGAACTTATGATAAAAAAACCTCCCATTGGTCAATTTTAATGACACATGACAAGTCTTGCAATATTGCAAACACATTTTTGCTATTATACAGGTCAATTAGGTCATAAAAGCTAACTTGATATGTTGTATGTAATACTGTTGTCAAATCTTGAGACTACAAAACATTTACATCATTACAAGTCAATGTTCTAGTGGTATGAAAATTATAAGAAAGATGAAAAGAAAAATCTCTAAGACACTTGGGTATGAGTATAGGTATAGGGACGGGTACACCATTTGAAAATAAAATAAAAATAGCAAATTAGTCCCAAAATCCTTACAAATTCTCCTTGAAAACCTTCATTTATTACTTTTTTAGAAGAATCTACACTTTTTAATGTTTCTAAAAGGCATTACATAGGATATTAACTACTACATCTCTCGATCTCTGCAATTCCATTCAATAGGAACTTATGATTAGCAAATGTCACGTTGATCAATTTGAATGATGTGACAAGACTTACAAAATGTCACACATTGTTGCTATTAGATAGGTTAATTAAGTGATAAAAGATAACATGATATATTATAGACAAGATGAAAAGAAAAATATCTAGAACACTGCCGGTATTGGCATGGTGTGATGGTTTATAGGTGGCATTGTTGTTCTTGCCACCAAAGTTCAAACCCTGTTGGGGTGGTATTGTTGAATGGTTGTATCTGGTTAATAGCTCCGGTAAAAAATGTTTACCCCTTGAATAAAAAAAAATAAAAAAATCTAGAACACTTGAATATGAACATATAGATACAAAGATGGATACACAATTTGAAAAATAAATTAAAAATAACAAATTATTCCAAATATCCCTACAAATTCTCCCTAATTTTTTTTTTTAAAGAATCTGCACTCTTTTATTACACTTACGTGCCAATTTTAATAATGCCAATAAAATATTTAAAACCTTAAGATGCCATGTACTCGCTTAAAGTTTTCACAGTTTCTCAACATTTTCTTCATTTGTTTGAGAATTCGATGAAACTAATAAGCTTCCACATACGGTGGCCCACATGTATCCTTGACTTGTGTTCTTTGAAATAATTCTACAAAGCTAACACTGGACAAACATAGCACGACAAAGACGAATCTCTGAATCGTTCCCCCTCCTCTTCTCCTTCCCATTTTCCATCATCTTTTTAACTTTTCTCTGGTTTTCCGTGATGCGAGTATTCATTAATTGTCTGTCTATGCGATTGTGTATAGGCGGGTCAAATCCCACGAGCTGTGAGTCGTCGTATGATTTTTTTGTTTTTGTTTTAATCAATCAAAATGGCAGTCATATGGGATATTAGAAAAGGAAAATTACATCTGCATCCCTGAAGGATGAAAACACCAAAATTTGAACTTCAGGAGCAACTAAACATGGACAACCAACATTGAAAATTTATTATAATAAATTAAAAGTTCTTAATCATTTAGGCATAGCCAAACCCATCTTCCATTTTGAAATATGTTTCTATCATATAGATGCATCTTAAGAGTAATATTAACTCGAAATAAAGTTTATCTAATCATCATAGTACAAACTTAAGATACAAATACATATACAAATTTTTCTAACATTTTGATAATTAGAACACAATAAACTTTGGACATAATTGAACACCACCATTGAGGACAAGGTGAGTTGAAGAATAATTTCTGAGCAAGGTAAAGGTGATGTGATTAACAATGTATTCAAACTATCACAAGAGCACACATTTCCTTAGTTTCCTTAATATTTTGTAAGCTATCTAACAAAAGAACACACAATAAACTTGGAGATAATTGAACATCACCATTGAAGACAATGTGAGTTGAAGAATACTTTCTGAGCAAGGTAAAGGTGTTGTGCTTAGCAAATGTATTCAAACTATCACAAGAGCACACTTTTCCTTAGTTTCCTTAAGATTTTGTAAGATAAAGCTATAAATAGCATAATATGAATTAATGCTCTAAGATTCATAAATAATTGATTAACAAATAGTCAGCATATATTATTTCTTTTAATAGCTAAACAATGTAGATTAGGTATCAATTGAAGATGTAATTGTTTCAAAAAAATTGCATTAGGTATTCCTATCAATTCATGTAGGGATAGTTCTCTAATAAAACATAGATCATATTCTTAACTCAATTTGAAAAAGGAATCTCAAGTTAAAGATCCATTTCAACCAAAAGGAGGGATCCTCCTAACCTAGATAGTAACTTTCACTCTGTAAGCTTGTTTGAAAGTAGACAAGAACTCATGAAGAAGGTGACCATATTCCTTGAGCACATAATATAGTTAGAAACTTGTGTTTTGTAAATGCAGGTCATAGAACAAATTATAAGTAAGTAAAGATGAAATTATTTTCTAGTCAAGAACAAACTTGGCTTGTAGCATGTCTTTGCCTAAGCCCTATGTATAATTCATCATTTAGAAATGTTACGTTGATGGTCCCAACATCAATATTTATTAGAAGGCATTGCTCACATAAGTTGTCAACCCATACTCAATGTCATATATGGCTATCATGTAACATAAATCAGATCCCCATGACTCAAAATTTATTTCTCTAAAACTTAATGTAGCATTTTGAAACATACACAAGAGAAGGGAAAACTATTGATACCTTTATGTGATATCTTACTAGCTAAAATCTATTTAACAAAAAGTGAATTATGCAAATTTGTGCATGAGAAGCAACATAGATAATGATTCAATAATCAATAGAAACAAGGTGGTCTATACAAATTAATAATTTTTTAATTCAACTTCTATTCAACTAATAACTATAATCATTTCATAATATTTATCACTCACTAGTGAAATAAGTGGGTAACATCCTAAAATTAGAAATTTACTTCAAAACAAGCTTTATTATTACTAGGGCTAAATACCTTTGAAGGAAAAACTCTCCCAAATGTTGTATACAATGCAAGATTTTTAATAAGAATTCCCATTCCTTGTTAGTAATTATTCATAATAGATATGTCAAATGAAACATCACAACTTCCAATTTAGTCATAACATGGCTAGGAGAACAAATGTAACATGTTAGAAAGGAGAGAAAAATGGAAATAAAGAAACTGCAAGATGTGCCCAAATCAAAGAAATATTAACACACAAAAATTCAAGTTCTTTTTGTGAGATTTTCCTAGCATCGAAGATCTCCAAGTCCCAAAATACATTCACCATCAATGGAAAGAATGACCTTGCATTATGTTTAGGTCAATTCTTCAAAATTTCAAGGATCTTTCCCCTGCCAATATCAGTTACATCTAAATTTTATCCTAGAGTGAAGTGATAGTTATCTCACATATGAACAAGAGACCAAACATTATTATTAGTATTTATAATAGAAGCATATGATGTATTTATCATTAAATATAACATATGTTTCAATGAAGGAACATGTTAGTGCCTACAAAGTTACAAAGAAAAAAATGTAAGGTACCCTATTATTTACTAACCATGAAATGATATATGATGATATATTAGGCACCCCAACTCAAAAAATCCTTGTAAGATTCCATAATAGGAATCCAAAGGAGTGTAAATTGCATGACCTATATCCTCATACTTGAGGAGAATGGATGTGGGTGCGCGTGTGTGGGAGAGAAGTGAGCTCTAATTATGGTGGATCTTGTTTCCCTTACAACCTCAATTATAGATCAACCTTTCTCAAACAAAGATCTTCTTATTTCACCTAGCTTTTCTCCCATTTGATCTTGAGCCATTTTAAATTTTACTTCAAAGAGTTGGAACACAAGAAAAAATCAAGAAGTACCCAATCCCACTAAAAGTCAAAAACTAATATCTAGGAAATGGTCACATGAGAGCATACACAATATAATCATGATAGAATTGAAGATCTATCTTGAGATGAGCAACCATCATCTTCCTTAGCTCCTCATAACACAAAATACCATTATTATTACTACAAATTGAAATTTCCCAAAACAATTCTCAACAAACCCACCCTATGAAGAAATAAGGAAAAACCAAAAGGAAACCCACCCACCTACAACTATTATTGAATCTTCCTTGGAGGACATGATGTTTGACCTTATAATCCTATATAGAAACAATACCTTACAAGTGGTGACTAATAATCAAATGAAGTATTTAGAAATAATTCTTTTATAATGAAATAAAACACACACAAAAATGATATGGTTAGGTATACATTCAAAAAATACAAAATCACTAACAACATGGAAAGTGACTTACCTAAATATTCTACATAAATTATGTTGTAATTTCAACAATAGCAATGAAGAAAATTAGTATAGTTGGAGGGCTAATATTATAAAATTGACAAAATAAAAATGAAAAATAATATGAGACAAACAAAAACTAGTCTCCCTATAATAGTTGCTTCAATATTTTCATGTTATGCCCTTAATATTGGTGTACATTAGGTTATGAATAGTCGGCTTGTGGCTATCTTAACTCTTAATTAATTCATATTATCATATATATTGTGGCTATCTACTCATAAATAGGTATATACAGGTGGTAGTGAGTCTGATTTCATCATCATATTATGAAGTGTGTTCTCATTAGAGATATTTGAAGGTTTCCCACTTGAAGTGGCTTGTTATTCTCAGTTATTATCTAGTATTTTCAACATATCTCATATTCTTCTATTGTGCAATCTATTTCATTACAAGCAGTATGAGAGTATGATCTTGGCATGATAGAGGTAGAGCATCTTCATGCATATCTTTCAGATTTTGGAATTTTTTTCTAGATTATAAAGGGGTTTTAAAGAGCATATTAAAGAAGCTACAGTCCAAATTTTAGAGAAATTAGAGTAGAATTGAGAAAATTATTGTAGAATTAGGGTTTCTACACAATATAATTGGAAGCTTCATATCTCTCACATCTTACTGAATTGGAGCTTGATTTTTATTAGGTTTTTGAAGACATAATAGATGAGCCTACAGAAAAAAATTGGAGAAAAAAAAATAAAAATAAGATAGTTGTAAAATTATGGTTTCCAATAAATTTTCTCTCAAGGATGTAAATCTAATAATTTCTTGGAGTTTTTTCTAGGTAAGTGGTATCTTGGACCTAGTAAGTTAATTTTTTTTAGAGAATTTAAGTTTCATTTCTGTGACTTATTTCAAAATTATTGGTTTCCACCATGATGGGTCCTACAACAAGGGGGGAAAAAAATGTTGCACACCGGTAAAATCCTCATATAAGGATGAGGTAACAATAGAGGATATTAATCCCAATGAGGAAATAATTATAGTCAAGGAAGAAATTTCCTTAGTGAAGATGGAGATGTGTGGCATAAGAGGAGATATATCAGACATACAAAGCATGTTAAGTGCCTATATGAATGAACCAAGAAATGAGGTCTCAAGCAACTAGGGTGAATCTTCAATGTCATCTACTCTTGAGCCAAATGTTAATACTCCTATAGGATCTAGGAATTTGATACCAAAGTTGGATATGTGCAAGTATGATGGAAAGGATCCTCTAACATGAATAAACAAAATGGATTGTTTTTTGAAGTCCATCAAGTTTCAAATGGACAAAAGCTCATGATAGATTTCCTATATCTAGAACCAGAGCAATTCATTTGGTATTGTTGGATTTGTACTCATCGAAAGAAAAAGGGTCTCACTACCTCATGGTCAGTTTTTATAGAGGAAATCCAAGAATAATATAGCAACAAGGTGATAGGAAACTTCTTCAACTAGCTAGCTAAACTTCAACAAACATGATCATTTAAGGATTATATTCAATGATTCAAAAATATTTCCTTAAGAGTGGATACAATTACATAGGAAAACTTGAATGATTTATTCTTGGGTCATCTCAAGGATCACATTCAACACGAGGTACACATGTTTAGTCCTAGCTCTATCTCTAAGTCTTTTGTCTTAGCAAGGAGGATAAAGGAAAAGTATTCAATTCCTAGAAAGCAAGGGAATAATGTGATAAGAGACAAAGGATATTCAACACCTTCACTTCCTCAACCTACTAGGTTGACCCTACAACAAATTGAGGAGAAGAGATCAAAAGGGTTATGTTTGAATTGTGATGGAAAATATAGTCAAGGACATAAATGTAGTGAAAATAAATTATTCTGTATTGAAGGTTCGAGTGAGGAAGATGAGGAGGAATAAATATTAAAAGGTGAAATGGATTCAAATGAGGAGTCACATGATTCCTAGCCAGTCATTTCTTTTTATGCACTTTCAGGTTTTAGTGCTCCTCAAACTCTCGAGGTAGTTGGTTACTTAAAGAAGTAGAAAGTAATAATGTTGATTGATTTTGGTAGCACTCACAATTTCATCAACAAAAATTTGGTTAGTCATTTAAATTAGTTTATATATCTAGCTCCAAATTTTTAGCTCTTGATTGCAGATGGTGGTACTATTAGTTTCTCTAGAAAATGACATAGCATTAATTTATCAATGGGAGATTATCACCTTGATAGCCCAATGTATGCTATCTCCATGGGTGCAGTAGATATTGTGTTGGGAGTACAATGGCTTACTACTTTGGGAAAAATTGAGATGAACTTCTAAGAACTATTCATGAGATTTTAATCCGAAGGAAAGGTAGTAGAGCTAAGAGCATTGAAGTAAAAGTCCCCACAAATGGTAAGTTCTCATCAAATGCAAGTTACTTAAGAAAGGAGTTGATGGATTAGTGGCCTAGTTATGTTCATTAGAAGTATCTCAATCTAATGCTCCTACTCATCCAAATTTACAAGCATTAATTGATTGTCACTCTGTGGTTTTTGGAGATATGCCTAAAGTGTTGCCCTCTTAGTTGTTGTCCTTGATGACAAATACACAAACTCTTAGGTTTGTCGCACTGTAAGTTGATCTTGGTAGTATGGACATGCATGGTATGAATAGGTATAAACAAGATCATGAGTATGGAAAAGCATGGTATTAATAGGTACAAACAAGATCATGTTTCACCTAGATGGCATATAAGGTGCAATACTTGGATTATTTGCAAGGTATAAAGATTGGTGCAAATTTCTTAAGCTATTAGAGGTGATGATTATGGTTGACAAGTCTAAATTAATTTAGAATTTGTGCATAGACAAAGGTTTATATGTTCAACAAGGCACATTTATAAGGCTCCATGATATATTTCATTTGATGGTTATTTTGGTTTGGTCACAAGGGGACATTTATATTATGAATGTTAATTTCACTGACAAGGTTTCATATGTTTGATTATTTCAAAGGTCATCATTCAATCGGGCTTTGCAAATGCATGTGGAGATAAAAGTTTTTCCACCAGCATAATAATAATTATTTTTTATTATGCCCTAAAAGATTAATCATTTCGTTCAAAAGTCAATCAGGATTTATAAAGTTTTGAATGCATACGAAGATAAAGGATTGTCACCAACAAATATGATAATGTCTTTTATTTTGTGATTCCCTAATTATTCTTACATTCTTTTCAAAGAATAGGGCATGCTAGCGTTGCATTGCACAGGTGGTTTTTGACAATTTGAAGAGTAATTTTGATGGAGTTATGCTTAGACTGAAACAAAACAGGAATAGTGTATAACTAAGGGCTGAAATAGGTGTTATCATTCCCTAATTTCTTAGTTCTTCATTTTCAAAACTAAGTATTTCTTATTGTTTCAATTTTTCTCTGTTGTTTTAGGGATTCTGTTTGGTAGAAACAAACTTTTCTTGTTTTGTGTTTCAATTGAAATTGGTTAAGCTTCTATGAAAAGTTGATTAATGTTTTTTGTTTCTAAACCCTAGTTAGGTTTTGCGAAGAGAAGAATGTTGTAACTATTCGTAACCGTAGTTTGTGGTTGTATTTGATTTGAGGATTAGTTTTTATTGTGTAAAGTTTATTTGATTCATTGGAACTCTATCCGGGGGTTAGCATTCTTTGTTGAACATGAAAATCATTTGTTAAGGAAATACAAATCAGTTATGCAGATAGTAGTTTTTTTTCAGTTCAAAGACAATGTACATTATAAATTCTATGTTAAAGGATAGTTAGATTGTGGTGTCACATTGGTGACTCGACATGAGCTAGTTTGGTATAGTTTTAATATGGTTTGAACAGGGGGTAGTTGTGTAGATAGTTAACAAGCTACGTGTGGCATTATCTGAAAGGTAGTTATGAGAGAAGTTTGAATAAGATTCATTTGAAAAGTTTTAGATAGTGAAAAATGGCAACATATATGATCTTTTGTATACTTATATAACTATTGGTTTATCATTGTTTTGAGTTTGATGCTTTTAACAGAGTTATCATGCTATTTGTGAAAACAAAATTTTGTGATTGAAGTTTTGCAAATATAATGAAAAATAGTTTGTATTATTGATATAATTAATATTTTAGGGATTCCAAAATGAATCTTTAAGATTTTAAATGTATTAGAATGAAAGTAATATATGAATCGAATGGTAACAGAGTAACCCTCTAATATATTATTGATTTGAGCTTTTGTATTGGAGTTGGTGCTTCTTAAAAGTGAAGGAGTTGGTGCTCTTGAACAGTGGAGGAGTTGGTGCTCCTAAATTGTGTGGAGTTGGTGCTCCTGAACTTTGTAGAGTTGGTGCTCTAAGTGAATAAAGAGAAAGATTTTTCAAGTGGTTTTTATTACCCAAGATGGTTTTCCACTCAGGACATATAATGTGTTATGTGATGGTTTTATGTGTGTGATTTTTCTTATCTACCTGATTTTAATGTGTCATCAAATGCATCGAATGGTTGTTAATCATCAGTCTTTCATATTTGCCAATGTTTATGTCAAAATTTCATGCATAAAAGTTATGATTTAAAGTGAGTTATGATACATGTGAAAGTGTTAAGTTTCACCTCTATTAATTTTTTATGTTTAATTCATGGTTCATGCAAATATTATACTAGGTTCATGCACAAGTCAAATTTGTTCTTTAAATTTTCATTTGGTGTTTTTGATTTAAAATTCAAGTTTGCTTCACATACTATCAATTGTCATCTTGGTTGAAAAGAAAACATAAATTCTTAGTTTATAAAAAAAGTTTGTGACTTTTATAAATCACTGATTCACCCCCCCTCTCAATGATTTCAGTCTTCCAACATAAAGGACTTCCTCCTAAGAGGGATCATGATCATGCCATACAACTAGTTCTAGGGAGCTAGCCACCCAAAATTAGGCCTTATAGGTACCCACATATACAAAATAGTGAGAGAAAATATTGTTGATGACATGCTAGAGGTAGGAATTATCAAGCATATTCAAAGTGCTTACTCCTTACCTGTGGTGATGGTATGTAAGAAGGATGAAACTTGGTGCATGTGTTTGGAATATAGAGTTCTCAACATGTACACCATTAAAGATAAGTTTCCTATTCTATTCATTGATAATTTACTAGATGAATTGAATGGACCTATGTATTTTACCAAGTTAGATCTTAGATCCAGTTATCACCAAATTTGTATTAAGGAAGAATATATTTGTAAGACAACATTCCTGACTCATAAGGGTCATTAAGAATTTTTTTCTGATGTCATTCAGTCTTACCAATGCACCATCTACATTCCAAAGTTTGATGAATTCCATTTTTAAGAAATTCTTAAGGAAGTTTGTGTTAGTGTTCTTTGATCATATATTGATTTATAGCAAGACATGGGAAGAACACTTGCAACATGTAGATCAAGCATTAAAAATACTCAAAGATCATCAACTCTATGCTAATCCCTCCAAGTTTTTTTTTGGTCTTAATGAGGTGGAATATTTGGGATGTATATTTTCACTTGGAGTAAAGGTGGATCCTAACAAAATTAAGTCTATCATGGAATGGACTATTCCAAAAACCATTAAGAAATTGAGGGGTTTTTTGGGATTAATGAGATACTATAAAATATTTGTGAAGAATTATGACCATACAGTAGCACCTCTCATAGGTTTATTGAATAAGGATTCTTTTCATTGGAATGAGTCCACTAATGTAGCATTTGAGAGATTGAAGGAGGCTATATGTACAACTCCAATTCTTGCTAGTCTAGACTTCACCAAGGAATTTATTGTGGAATGTGATGCTTTAAGAAATGGTATAGGAGAAGTACTTATGTAGGAGGGTCAACCAATTGATTTTGAGAGTCATCAATTAAATGGTAAGAATAAACCCAAACCAATTTATGGGAAGGAAATGCTAGCGATTCTTCATGTAGTCAAACAATAAAGGCCTTATCTAATGGGTAGACACTTCAAGGTTAAGATAGATCATGATAGCCTAAAATAATTTTTGGAACAAAGGTTATCTTCTAAAGAGAAACAAAAATGGGTCACTAAGATGTTGGGATATAACTTTTAGACTGTATATAAGAAAGGGGAGGAAAATATTGTGGCAGATGCACTTTCTAGGAAGGATGAGAAAGATGAAGCTATATTGTGTGCCCTTTCAATATTACAAGAAAATTGGATCGAAGAAGCCAAAGTAGAGTGGAAAAATGATGTTGTGACAAGTAAACTCATCCAATAATTAAAGAGTGATACTAGTAGTTCAGATTTAAGTTTTGTTGGTCCAAGTGAGATACTCTTTGGTATAAAGAGCATTTGTATATCTACAAGAATGCCACTCTTAAACACAATATTCTCACATAATTGCATGAGGGTCCTATTGGTGGTCATTCAATATTTTTGAAGACATATCATGGGGACAAGCATGATTTTTTTTGGGAAGGGATAAAAGGTGATGTTCAAAAATTTGTGGCTAAATGTTTGGTTTACAAAAGAATAAAGAGGAGACAATGAAGACAATAGGTCTCTTCCATTCCTTAGCTATTCCTAGCTAATATTGGGAATGGACTTCATCACAGGGCTTCCCAAATCTAAAGGTCATAATGTCATCATGGTAGTAGTTGATTGCCTCACTAAATATGCACATTTCATTTCCTTATCACATCCTCTTACAACAAGTGTAGTGGTGCAAGATTTTTTAGAGAATATTCAAAAGCTACATGGTACACCTAAGGTTATTGTCAGCTATTGTGATCCTATCTTTACTAGTCACTTGTGGAAAGATTTATTCTCATGTTTGGGTACTCAATTGGCTCATAGCTCTTAATACCACCTTAAATCATATGGGAAAACTGAGGTTATTAATAAGTGTTTAGAAGGATATCTACGTTGTTTCACTTTAGAGAAATGGTCTCAATGCGTTGATTGGCTACCACTAGCATAATGGTGTATAACACTAATTTTCATAGGTTATAAAAAATGCCTCCATTTTTGGCACTATATGGATACCATACTCCTTCCATCACATCATCATTGAAGGTGTCACCAAGAGTTCAGGTAGTAGAGGACGACTTGCTTCATCAACAACATGTAATTTCAAGACTCAAGGAAAATTTAGCCATGGCACAAAATCAAATGAAGCAACAGGAAGACCAAAATCATAACAAGAGAAGTTTTGAGATTAGGGATTGGGTCTTCTTGAGATTGCAACCTTATAAGAAAATCTCACTAAAGCAATATAAAATGAATAATAATTTGTCTCTAAGGTATTATGGTCCATACCAAATCATGTAAAAGATTGTTATTGTTGCCTAAAAGCTAGAGTTGTCACCAACAACAAAGATATGTCCAATTTTTCAAGTTTCTTGTTTGAAGAAGGTAACTGGGCATAATATTCCAACTCAAATAGCACTACCTAAGCTCGATGAAGAAGGAAGAATCATTTTGGAACAAAAGTTCATTCATCAAACACACACAAGGAAGTTGAGGAATAGAGCTCTCACTGAGTATTTAATCCAATGGAAGAATTTACCAATTGAAGATTCCACATGGGAGGATAAGGAGCCCATTCAAAAGAATCCACACTTGATTATAATTGAGGACAATGCCTCTTTGAAGAGGGGGACATGCTACACCCTTAATAGTTAAGTACATCAGGTTATGACTAGTTAGTTTGTGGCTATCTTAACTTTTAATTAAGTCATTATCATTATTATATTGTTATATTGTTATTTAGGTTGGCCTAAGGCTTATACAGGACTATCTAAGTCAGCCTAGGTGATATCCTAGGCATAAATAGGTATATATAGGAGGTAGTGAGTCTTATTTCATCATCATATTATGAATTGTGTAAGGAAGCTAAGGTAACAAAACAACTTCCTACACTAATATTGAGAGGAGAATAATGTAAAATATTTACATATCTTTATCAGTTACATAAACTTAAACATAAATAGATATAAATATCATGCACACCACAACACAATGATTTATGTGGGGAAAACCCTTAAAGGAGAAAAACCCCATACTTCAAAATCTTCCCAATATATTATTCACCAATCACTAAAATTACAATATACTTGCAACACAAGCTTCTCATAGGAGTATCACCACTTAGAGATCTAGAGGCATTACAACCCACACAAATATTTTTAGCTATTTATTTATTTGGTTCATGCACAATAATATTAATGTTGAAACTAAAAGTAAAGCTAAAATTGGCCATTGGAAATAAGATTTAGATGGTATAAATTGAAGGATTGTTGAACATCCAGAATACTAAGAGAGGGGGTGTATCAATATTCCATAAAACCACAATAAAATCCATCTACACATTATCACAATTTTGACTGAATCAACAAGGAGGAATAAAAATAATAATCAATGCAACCATATACATGAACACAAATTTTTTTGCGTGGAAAACCTAGAAAGGGAAAAGCAATGGTGAGGGTTAACTCACAATATATTATATCCAGATACAAAATATTACAGGGCTCACTACTAGGACTCACTATCCTTAAAAAGGTTCACTACTTGAGTACAAAAGATACCTAACCACTAAGATACAATGATAGTGGCTCACTACCAAAAGATTGAACTGATAGAATACACCTTAAATGTGCAGGGTTTAGTTCCAATGAAGCTCAGAATATGAAGTACTTCCTCACACAATAGTCACTCAACAAAAGTGCACTGACCCACAACTGATAAAGCATATAGGCTCAGATCTTCACACACCTTTTCTCTTCACATACCTTTTTCTTTTCACATTTCACATCCACTCCTCATGTTCATCTCATTCTTCAAAACATCTTATATATATACAAGTATATCTTATTCATCAATTAGGTTAGCCTAATTAGATGAAAATAAAATAATGAACATTTTATTTTTCAATACCATATATTATTTAAACATTTTATCCACACAGTGCATTATACAAAGTTGGCTAACATCCATAAAACATAACTAGTCTTCATAATGTATTGCATATGCTGAGTAAGCCAAGACTAGAACATAATTCTCTAAACCAACAAATCATCCTCAAAGAAAACACCTTCCAGATTTGAAAAAACCTTCCAGATTTGAGAACACATTAATTTCCCATCATACTACCAACATAGAGACTATCAACAAAACTACAACATAAGAATGTTCACCTTAATAAAATGTGGAGTCTCCCACATAGTATGCTAAGAAAGGAACAAAGTAGAATATAGATTTGAACTATGTCATAGATAACTTTATTCTCATAACTAAAGATGTCTCAAGATCCAGGATATAGTTGTCTGAATGAGTCATGAGAACATGGTTAAGAGATTAGATTCATATTAGATCTTGGAGTGAATTCTAGACTCAAATACCAACACACTAATCCATCACAAAAGGGCATTACCGACATAGAATAGCTTTCGGTAAACCAAGTAGACTTCCCATATAGTTATCACCATGTTGACATCAATGAAAACATAGGAACAACCAACACAAACCATCCAAACTTCATTCTCATGTTGCAAGGCTTCCATAATCACAACAAGGATGACATTTAAAATGAGTACAAAATTGTTTAATAATAGGTTGCTTTGGTACTATCAAGATTTGAATTTTCCTGGTTGCTACTATAATGTAGAGGACTCTATTGTGAAATTCCAATTTCCTAACCAAAATAATGTTTCAACTTTTATTTTACAACAATCCATGGTCATGATTCCATAGTTGTCACTGTAGTGGTGGGGTCACAATTGCATTAAGGTGGACTCTATTGCAACTAATTGATTTCAACTACAACTAGCAATTCCTCTTGAGAAAAACTTATTTTCTTGTCAAAGTGACATGGAAGGCCTTCCCAAATTCCACATTCTCACACTCAGATTGAAGTTTATAGCTATGAGATACTCTTCTTTTATCTTTTTGTAATCATTAGCAACTAAAACATTAGCATTGTAATTATCATCGTCTAGTAAAATCATCCTTCTTTTTGGAACTATCATGTAGGGTCTCTAATCTTGAATGGTAAGAAACAAGAGAGAATAATATAGTGTTAATTTAAATAATTTTAATTTTCATTGATATAAATAAGATCATGCATCATATACCACTGTTTAATGTTATTAATTCTTAGGGTCATGAAATTACCTATTTGTATAGGTGATTTCATATTAATTATTCCCCTCATACCTTCAACTGTGTCAGATTTTGTAGCCTTTAATGTTGTAGGTATTTGTCACTCTCTATCATGTACTTTGGATCTCATATTTTGAAGCCATATTGCTTTCTATGTAAGATACTCCCAAGAATTGTTTAAAGGATTTGCTAATGTTGCAAATGAGGCTACCAAATGTTCAACAAGATTTTTTCCCTCTTTGTCACTTGCAGCCCTATGGATATTGCTAAATTAGATCTATTGACTTCAATTCTCACAATACATCTCTTAGAAACTAATATTATTGCTTTTTAAAAATAATTTTATTCTAGGTTTTTGAAACTCTTAAGTAAAAAATGTTTAAGAAAGGCCATGTCTCTAAAAAGAGGACACAACTCTCTTCATTGTCTCTTGGATTACTTATTAAAATGAAATATTGTAAGTAAATTTTTCATTTACTTTGGCATAAATATGTATCCATGAATTCTTCTGTTACCTCTTATATATTGTGCTTGAAAGGGTGATATATGTTTAAAGCTTCTCTCAATCCATTGATTAAAGTTAAAGGTGGAATGTGAACCGACAAATGCAAGTCTTTGATGTGGAATTTTCAAGGTGTTGTGTGGGTACATACCCTTGGCCATATCTATATGGTTTAATAATTTCTTCCTTGCTCACATTTAATGAGATGAGTAGGCTTTAAGAACCACATCACCAACGAGACCCCTCTTTTTTGTATTTATTGCACTACATGAGTAAATGTTTGACAATGGTCAAGGTAATGCAATTTTTGGAAGCTAAAGTGAAGATAAATGTATTGTTAATTTTAAAAGACCAAACTAAAATAGAATTCAAATTCAAATTTGAGCAATTAGAGACACACAATAGAAAATTTATATTTTTCACCATAATGGCTACATCCACAAGAAAATAAAATATTTCTCTATTTTATTCACACTTTGTTTTCTCTTGTACATATACAAAAAAATATTTATTCAAGTTGTATATATTCATTGTGAGCTCTCCAAGTCTCCAAAGGAAACAAAGAGACATAGAGGAGGAAGTAAAAATATTTGTAGTTGAACAGAAAAAGATTGTTGGACTTCACTACCCAACAATCTCCCACTCGAAGTCCAACCACTGTTGCAAGAACATTCACTTAGAGAGATCCCCACTTTTCCATGCTCATTGTCACATCTTGATGAGGCCAAGTGAAACTCTGCAAAACTTGAGCTTCTCCAAATTTGGTTCAACGACACTATGAATAAGTATTCTCCATTTTAGGTCAGAGTCAACAATTTGACCACAAGCTTCTTGGGGTGCTATCATTCTTCCCTCTTCAACCTGGGGATTTTTAACATCCTTTGCCTCTAATTCTTTGAAAAAAAGGTGCAAGAATTTGCAAATAGTAGCCTCATCAATTCCATTCTTTAAACTATCCAAAATTTCTTTAGATTTCCAAAAGAGTTTCCTACCTTTTGCATCCTCACTCCCATGAAATATCCTCTAGATACAATCAAATTCTATTTTGAGGGCTTCCTTGTCCCAATCATGTGCATAGTTCTAAAATACGTCCTTTACCCACTATAGCAATTTTGATGTCCTCTTGCGAGCTATACACTTGAAAAATATTTTAGATGATCCAATTTCACCTTTAGGACTGGTTCCCATGCTTATTTTTCTTTCAAAAATTTCACAATCTATATGATTCCAATGGGAATAAGTATCACATGCCACCCATTGGCAAGTATTCACAATGGTTACTCTAGCACCACTAATGTCTTCTACTCAAATAAAGTCAGCAAATCCCAACTCATTTGGGCTTGGCATTTTGAATGCTATGCAAACCCATGAAGCAAGAGGTTCATCCTCCACATTCCTCGCACCATAAAGCTCCAAGATTCTTAGATATTTCAATGAAATCCATGGTGGATGATTTTATTGTTTGAGGTTGAACCAAAAAAGTAGTACAATACCTTTTGATAGTCGGGAGAATTCTTCAATGAAATTATTTCCTTTAATAACAAGAAGCCTAAGAGATGATTCCATCCGATAATTTTTCACTAAATCCATGCACTCTTGTAAAGGAATTTGGTAATGAGAGAAACATTTAGGGAACTCTTCATGAGCTGAGCATGATCTAAATTGAGTTGTGGTGGCCATTATTCCATGAATCTATTGCATTTTTTTGGGAACATGTTTAAAAGCTTGTAATCTATCCCGGTAGCCAAAGACAATAGGGGAAAAGTTTATATTTTTCATAAATCTATCTAGATAGCCCATTGAAAGCATTTCAAAAGTTTCTAAATAGACCTTCTAATCTATCTTGCAATAAAAGATGTGAGAAAGGGTGTCCCCGAAAACACCCCTAGGAATCTTATTCTTCTATATTCACCATTCTCATTAATAAATGTTATGAATTTCACCAGCTGTGGATTTCACCTAAATATTTGCATTTGTATGTTTCAATTCAAAATCCACTAATTCAAGAGAATTTATTGCATAATTCTCTGGTTCTTTATCAATAACACATTCAATATCAAATTATTCATCATCTGAAGCATTAATCAAACATTCTCAACTAGAGTCCTTAGAACCATCTTGAAGCTCTCAATGAACTTTCCAATTGCATTTTGATCTAGTCTTGTCTCTTCGTATGCAAACTCTTTCAATCTTTCAACTAACTCAATTTCAATTGCAACATCCCCAAAGAAAATACTATCCCTGCACATAGCCTTGTAGCTATTCACCTCATTATCAACATCATACCTATCCCTTTCATCTTGATCAAATTCCAACATGTTAAGAAATTCCTCAAGAAGTGGATCAACTTCATCATCTAACCTCTCCAATAAAATTTTCCTTGCAACCAAGACCTTACACAATGAAAGAGTTGGGGTGGAATGAACAACTCCCACATTAGTGTCACTATCAACTATATACAAGGTGCCTAATTTTCTGCCCTAAGCAATTACCAAGGCCCCATTTTTCTACTTTCAATCCATTGGATCCACAAGTGATTTCACATCCTTTAGAAGCCAATTGTCTAGCTGAAATCAAATTTTGTTTGAGTTGAGGGATATATCTAACATCCCATAACAACCAATTATTTCCATTTATTAACATTAACAAAATATCCACTTTTTCAATAATATTAGAAGATTCATTATTTCCAAGAAAAACCTTACCAAAGTCACCATTTTGTAGGTTTTTGAAATACTCCTTGCATGGAGTGGCATGAAACGATGCTCCTGAATGAAGCACCCAATCTTTTTTTCCATTTCTTCTAAGGTTAAAATAAGAACACCTTCATCCTCACATACAACATTCACTTCATCTTCTTTTGGCTAATTTTCAGCCTTCTTGAAAGATGAATAATTATTTTTGATGTGGCCTTGCTTTCCACAATACCAGCAACCAGTCTCTCTACCTTTAGTATTGACCTTCCTTGTGATTTTTCACAACTACTTGGATTTTTCCCTCTTTCTTTTGATCTTCCTAGGTATCATTTGCACTCAAAGAATTACCTGATGTTGGAGTCTCACTTGTGCTCTTCCTTCACGTTTCATCACTTAGAATTACACCAACAACATCATCAAATTTTAATGTATTTGAACCAAAAATTGAGTTACTAATTGACATAACTAGGCTATTCTAGCTTTCTAGCAAAGAACTCAAAATTTAGAGAGCCTGAATCTCATCTTCAAAAACTATTTTTACATAAGATAATTGATTGGTAATAGTATTAAAATCATTCAAGTGGTTTTCTATAGAACTACCTTCAACCATTTTCATGTTAAACAACCACTTCATTAAAAATACCTTATTTGATGTTGAGGGTTTTTCATACAAATTATTCAACATACTCATCAAATCAACAACTATTGTTTATTTGGATATGTTAAATGCCACTATTAGGGATAAGCACAACTAGATGGTACCCAATGGTTTTATGTCTAGAATTTCCCAATCTTCATCTGACATAACTGATGATTTCTTTCCTTTACCATGTAATAGTCACCACAAATCTTTATGATATAAATAACCTTCCATTTGTATTTTCAACAGTTGATAGTTGTAGCCATTGAACCTTTCCACATTTCCTTCATCATACAACATGGCTCCAACTCACAATCAAATATCTCGTGCCAAATGATTGAACACCACAATGCTCTGATACCAATTGTTAATTTTAAAAGAGAAAACTAAAACAAAAAAAACAAATTCAATTTTGAGCAATTATGGACACACACATAATAAATACACAACAACAAATTTACATGATTCATCTTAATAGCTAGTGGCTACATCCATATGAAACAAAGAGATTTCTCTATTCTATTCACACTCTATTTTCTCTTGTACATATACAATAACAATATTCTAGTTTTATACATTCATCATGAGCTCTTCAAGTCTCCAAAGGAAATGAAGAGACATAGAGGAGGTAGGAAAAATATTTGGAGTTGAACAGACAAAGACCGTTGGACTTCACTCTCTATCATGCATTACCCCATAAAAATAATTGCAAATCACCAATCCCGCCTCTCCCTTGCCTCTTCTCTTCTCCTCCTCCTTCTCATCATCATCACCCTCAAATTCAATTTCCTTGTCATTTGACGAACTCATTTGCAAGAAATTTCAATGGAGGGGCACTAAATTAAAGGGTTGGAAATAATAAGCTCTTTGCAATTAGGAAATAGGTTTAAAACTTCCAACCCCCTATAGGCTGACCATGTGGAAAGTTGCAAATACCCATATATCTCCCCTGAGAGCATTCCATGTAAGAAAATCATAGGGTATATATCTTAGGCTTATTTGAAGATTTGTTACATTGGGTATTTCTCCTAGACTTATCTTGAGAGGAGTTGTATAATTTTTTCAAGTTCTCATTCAAACACATTCACTGAGATGCTAGTTTTAGGAATCACTTGAGTGTTTTTAAGATTTTATAAATGGGATCCTCTGTTTGTGTTTATAGAAAATGGCTTAGGTTTCCTCAATTTTCCTATCAATCTTTACTTTGTATCTTATAATTGTCGATAACTAATATATGACGTTGGAGATTTATTAGAATAATCAGATTCTCAAGAGGATTTAACCAAATGCACTCATTTTTTAATTCTTAATTAGATTAATGAAAAATAATCTAAATATAAACATAATCAACATACATTCAATTTAAATATAAATAATAAAAAAGAAAAGAACAAAGCTGAAGTCTTAAATGCAAATGATCAACATACATTTGATTTAAATAAAAATAGTTAAAAAAAATTGAGAAGCTATCAACTATCTAAAGATGGAGTTGTATTTCAGACTAAGGATAATATAGAGGTATAAAACTACTAGTGCATATATCATATATTTTCTGAAGGACTATATCGAGATGAGCTTGGTTTAAGAAAAATAGTTAAAAAAAAAAACAAAAAATGAAATTTCACAAAGACTTTAAAAACTTCAGTGGATAGCACTTCTATCTAGCTAAAAGTTTATATTAAGGAAGATTCAATCAAACATGGGATATAAGGACTAAATATTTTGTATCTCAAAGAATAAGAATGCAAGGAAAGTTATTGAAGCAGTTACCACAACAATAAGGGAGTTGGAAATTAAAAATACTTTGAAAGGAAATTATTCTATCTGAGAGTATTTTCTAGTTATAGATGGAACCAGAAAATAAAGGTTTGTAAGGGAGTTGGAAGTTAAAAATACTCTGAAAAGAAATTATTCTATCAGAGAGTATTTTCCAGTTATAGATGGAACCAGAAAATAAAGGCTTGTAAGGGAATTGGAAATTAAAAATACTCTAAAAGGAAATTATTCTATCAGAGAGTATTTTCCAATTACAGATGGAACCGGAAAATAAAGACTTGTAAGGGAGTTGGAAATTAAAAATACTCTGAAAGGAAATTATTCTATTAGAGAGTATTTTCCAGTTACAGATGGAACTGGAAAATAAAGACTTGTAAGGGAGTTCGAAATTAAAAATACTTTGAAAGGAAATTATTCTATCAAAGAGTATTTTCCAGTTACAGATGGAACCAAAAAATAAAGATTGGAAACACTAAGGCCAAAGAGGTGGACTTAGTATTCAGTGCCATTATCAATATATAGACAAAAATTAAAGAAACCACGACCATCAAATCCTAGCATTGTCCTCAATGAAATTACTCTACGAGACAATTTGCATTACATCTTAAAGCAAAAAATTGAAGAGAATGATTTTTTTCAATGCTAAAAGAAGTCAAGTCCGTCCTATCTTAAAAACTGCAGAGTAAAGTTACAAACAAGGCAATGCAAACAACGATAAAAAAGAATAAAAATAAAAACTTATGTCGAAGAAAGAATATAAACACAACTACTATTTTATGAAATTGTTGCACTACGGTTGCATGTAGAAAACAACAATAATCTCATGGTTTTACTATGAGAAGATTAAAAAGATAGGAGAATAAAGATGCCAGCTCACTCATTTCTCCATGCCAAAATCTTTTAAAAAGTTGTTCCAAATGGTTTGTATTTATCCAAACTTATCCTTATCAAATTGATTTCGAGCAATTTGAATTTGCTTTTCGACATCTTGAGGCTTGTTTAGGCATGAGACATTTTCGGGCTGAAAATTCTTATTATATATAGTCTATCGACTAATAAAATATTGATAAAGACATAAAAAGGAGATTAATAAATTTTAAAAATATGAGAAAAATATTTATATAATTTTAATATTAAATTTGAAGAAATTTCTAATGATAAATAATATCAAATTAGAATTAAAATATAAAATGAAAATTGTAATATTTAATTATAAGAATATTGAAAATCTTAATAATTCACAATCAACTAGAAATAAGATATTGAAAGTGTTTAATATTATACAAAGGGAGTTTAATATTAAAATTAAAAAAACATTTAAAAATATTAATAATTTTTTAATATTTGTATTACAATATTATAAAAAAAAATTAATAGGTAAATAATATATTATGTTTGTACAAAATAACAAAGAAATCTTGTCATTTAGAAATAAATAAAAATAATTATAATATAAAGTTTAAATAATGAAAGGATAAATAATAAATATTATTTAAATGTACACATCTTTGTGAAGTATACTTCCTTATGACTATTATTTTTCCTTGATTTAAGGATAATGGATAATATTTCAACCAATAGAATTGTTAAAAAAATATTATTTAAAATATTTTTGCTTATTAAATTCATCTTGACTTTTAAAAATTAAATGTTTATAAGAAATTATGATTGGAATAATTGATAGAAGTTAAACAAAACTCAACTACCTAAAACAAGTACTGCTAATAGTAACATATCATCAATAATATTGAAATATTTATAATTAAAAAAAAAAGAAAACTACAATATTATATGTAATATTTTTATATAACTTAGGTCAACCAGAGCCCCCAGCCATGAGAAGAGGAAAGATGATCCACATCTCGCTCGGGTTGCACCCACCTTCCATAGCAATTGCGCATCAGTCCTTTGTTTTCCAGTTGATACCAATTGGCCGGCACAGTGAGCTCTTTGCATAGCATGTCAGAGGCCTTGTTAACCAAGGCCACATCACGTCGAGCTTTGGCTCGAAACAGAGAAGAGGAGCTTTCAAATCCATCCAGCAAATGCAAGTAAACCTCCAAATTATGGCACCCTGCCAGGTCAGGGTTATTCTTCAGGAATGGAGATTTCTTGAGATCCAATGCTAATTCCACCCCAACATGTTTGTAGGTCCAAGGGCAACATTCCAACACATGTCCGATCAGTTGTTCATATTTCTCCATTCCTTCGTTGAACAAAATGCCGGGCACTTTGGGCACCACATCCTGCTTGACCACAACGCGCAGGACCTTCACACCAAGCTCCTCCAGTGTGTCTTTGAAAGCGCTGTTGCCCACCCGTGGTGCCCCAAACGAGAAGACGGTGACAAGAACTCTTCGGGTCGGGTCGTTTGCATGCACATTGACTCCTCCGGCAGCTATTTGTAAGGCGTTGAGAAGCGCGAGGGCGCCACCGAGGCTGTGCCCACAGATGCTAATGCTCACCTCCTCATCGCGCGCCGTGTAGAGCGCCACCAAGCGGCGCAATTCATCCATCACTTGTTGCGAGGCACTGCGCTTATTGTAGCGGGTGGCATCGTTCTTCGACGTGTAAATACTGAGAAAGCCACGCTCCACGTTGATGGCGCTGCGCTCGGAACAGCCAAGGTCACCGACCGGGTGAAGAATGTCCCGTAGATTCTCCATCCACTCCAGCTGCGTGACGGTGCCGCGCCACGCCACCATGATGTCACGCCTACCAAGCCGCTTCAGCTCCTCATCTGTACTCACTGCGACATAGCCCATCCAATTGGAGTCCTTGCTCCACGGGTACGTGAAATCAGACCGCCGGAAGAAGTTTGGCATTTGGATGTCCGACATAGCGTAAAGATACTTGCTAACTTCGTAACCCGTATTGTGGAGGTGAACTTTCTCCAGCAATTTTTGCCGGTTGTACCTGCAGCTGCCGCAGTATTTCGAATACCGATCGAAGTCGAAGGCATCGTAGGTTGCCTGGGCGAATTCCCCATATTTCACAATCTCTCGCCTGAGTTTGGGGCTTAAAGGCTCCAGAAGCCCCTCCCAGTTATTCGAACCCTGGTATTTTCTCCAGTCATGGCCTAAACTCTCTTTCGGAGAAGCCGTCGGGCTGCTTTTGTGTACCACTTCCTGCCACTTTGCTAATCTCTGCAAATCGACGGGAGTCGGCCAGTCCGTCTGCGCAGGTTCTGGCAGCAGTGGATTCACACGAAGGTCAACTTTCTTCCTTCGCTTCTCCTTCGTTCCAAAAATCTCTGCCATTTTTTCTGATAACTGGGCTTTCCAGGAGCTGTTTAGTGTTGAATTTGAGGAAGAAGTCGAGGCGACTATAAAGCTTTTTAACGTGGCGCTCATCACGACATTCCTGCAGCTGCTCCTGAGGAACGGCGCGTGTGTCTTAGGAGTATATGCCGACTGAGTCATCGCTCTGTTGATTTGCCACCTGAAAATTTTATTGCCTCACAGACAACAACTGTATTATGTAAGAAAGGATTTGTGCAACGGCAATGCTCTTAAACATGAAGAGGACTAGTATCAGGCAACGCATTTAGTGTTGGAAAATACAGTGCAAGAGAAGGTCAAACGTCAACCATGTGCACGTTTATACTTTGTCAATGTGAATGGAGTTCTTTAAAATCTTAAAGCACAAGGTCAGCTCAGAAATGTGTATTCTTTGACTTCTTAGGTTGTCAGCGCAAACTTATATTGCAGTCCAGTAATTTTTATCTATTCATCATTGCTCTTGACAGGTTGGAATGATTAGACTGCTTCCCAGGTGATTTTAGTTCGATTCGTTTGAGGGCGACAGGTGGATTCGTGAGAAACAGAAAAATGTAATACTTACTTAATGTTTGTGCTTCTTTTTAAAGAGTGGATTAATTTAGAGAGTTCCAAATTCTTCTTTGGCCTATCTATCACATGCAGTTCTGTGCATTTCGAAGCTTAAGTCTTGGAAAGCTTACTCTGGTATTTTCCCACTGTAACCTTTTAATCTGGAGGACATGGTTTATTTGTAATTTTCGTTCATGGCTAATTGACGGTGTGTCTGATTACTAAGACTGTTTTGGTCCTTGCTCTGCAGAAGCAAATTGGGAGAAGCAAAGTGTAAAAAGAAAAATCAAAATTATATGTAAAGGGATTCGCGATACGGAGGAACATCTCACAAAATTATAGGATTATTAATTAACTCTTTTTAAGAGCATAACTAATATCATGAGACTATTAGAATTGAAGTTTATAATGTAATAAGTGATTCAGTGACAACCATTAACGGTCCTGCAGATGCTCCTCACGAACGGAGCGTGGGTGTTAGCCGATTGAATCATTGCACTGCTAACTGACCTCCAGATAATGTTATCGTATAATTGGATAATAAGAAAGGATTTGTGGAGTGGCAATGGTCTTAAACATAGAGAGTAGTGGTATTTATATATGAAATGCTGCGGAGCGCAGCACGTTCATGTCAGGCAAACTCATTTTCTGTTGGAAAGATATTTCAAGACAATGTCAAAGCTCAACCATTTGCAGGATTATTCTTTGTCAATGTGAAAGCACGAGGTCAGCTCAGGAATTATATATTATCTGCCTTCTTATTTCCTATTTTCTTTATCAACTAAATAGTTATCTATTGCTATCGACGTGTTGGAGTGGCAAATGGTGAATGGTTCATGTGATTGTCTTTGGGTTTGAATCTCTTGGGGTTCATAGTCCACGCCATGCCGAGAGTAGGGAAGGTTTACAAAGGAAGCTTTCGGGATTGAGATTTCTATGTTCAATAATAAATTATTAAATAATTTAAATATAGTTTTCAAATTTTTATTTTATGGTAAAAATATTTTTTATTTATTAGTAAAGTTAAATGATTTTCAATGAGTTTATTAAAGATCAAGTTTTGCTGGTGCAAGGCCCCAACATCATTAGAGATGAGGTAAGGATCATGTTCTACGAGACTTAGGCAAGAATGGATACCTATCAATCGTTGGTTCTAAATTGAAGAGGCTTCAACCTAGATTTGTGCTCCTAATTGAATTGTAAAAACTATGAGAGTTTCATATAAAACTCTACAAGATATATATATATATATAGATAGTTGTACAAATAAACTTGGAAATCAACCCCAATGTCATTTTTTTGTCCTAATGCATAAATTAAATCCTACACATTTCAATATGAATTGAAATCAA
>VDFB02281736.1:0-10860 GCA_007258455.2 Sequoia sempervirens
TTTTAATTAAATCTTAAATATCCGATATAACTTCCATTTTCAATTTCATTTGAATTTAGATATACAATAACGCCAAATTCACTATTAATCTAATTAATTAATAAACTAAATCTATTTTATAATTAATTAATCAAATCAATCAATAACCCAATGATTATTTTATTAATTTCATCAAATAAATCAATAAAATAAATCACATTTCAACATTGCAATTAAACACATTTAACCATTAATTAAACTACGCAAGTCATTTAATAAACTTTAAACTTGAAATCAAATAAACACTCAAGGGGAAATTGACCAAGTTAAAACAACTGACTCTGACGACAACCCGACAACACACTATGACTAGGGTGACGACTTGGCTCGAAAACCCTAGCTACTATCTCCCAATTAATTACCATTGGTAGATGGACATGCTCAGACCTGTGAAGCCAGGTAGAGTCGATGTCATGTACCTGTCAACCTGCAGCAAAGAACATGTTGAACGTGCAAAATATGTATGTTATGATCAAACACACCGTGAAGAGGGAATCTCAGAATTGTAGGGCGCTCACAAGCGAGTGATACAATCTGTCCACTTCACCAATATAGTATCTCTAACTGTCGTATCTAACGTCAGAGATATGCTCAATAGCATAAACATCATTAAATCTGTTAATGAATGATAGCGTCGGTCAGATATGAAGGATGATTGCTGCAAGCATCATCATCTTTCATACTTGATTCAAATCTATCTTCATTTGAAATATCTCTGGAAATCATTTCTATCGAATTGTTGAGCATTCATCCGAATTATATTTGATGTTATATTTGAATTGGAATTTATACTATCATCCGCCACTTAGTATATATGTTATACTAATCGCTTTTGTTAATCTGTGTATATCTCAAACTCGTGCTTTAGAGAAACACGTCCCATGAGTGGACATGTCTTCACTTGTGGAGACACGTCCTCTCATGAGACGTGTCTCTTAGAGACAAGGTATCATCACATATTTATGGTAGAACATTTCTAGATATGCAAACATAGAAATCTGATAATGTTCTGCATTCAACACATTAAAATTTAATAAATCTGGAAGTCAAAATTCCGTGTCTCTCTGGAAGTCAAAAATTTGTGTCTGAGTTTTGTAGAGTTCTGAGTCTGAGAACACTGGTAGAACCCTTAATCTCTCTTCTTGCCATTAGATTTGTATACATTTACATGGTATCAAAGCCAAGTTGTGCAATTCCCATACAAATCTAATATCAGTTTGCTCCTGGAAATTCGCATTTTCTAAAATCGAATTCAATCACATTCTTCACAATGTCAAGCATGATCAGATTTGAAGATCGCCTTGTAGGAGCAAAAAATTTCACATCATGGAAATTTAGAATCATGATGATCCTTAAGGAGCATAAGGTAGACTCACTTGTAAGAGAAAATTTGGAACAACCCAAGTCTGAACTTGAGAGAACTCAATGGGTAGAAAACAATGAAAAGGCCATGAAAATACTTGTAGATGCAGTTAGGGATCACATAGTGCCTATCCTAGCTAAACATGAATCTACCTACCTCATGTTCAAATCTCTTGAGAGTACCTATGAGATCAACAACACCTATAGGACTCTTGCTTTGAAAAGGCAAATCAACAATGTTCAGATAAACAAAGGAGAGTCCATTAATGCATACTTCATGAGGATTACTGAATTGAGAGATCAATTATCCACCATTGGATATCAGATTGATAGCAAAGAGTTAACTCTAAGTGCTCTAGGAGGTCTTCCAAACTCTTGGGAGTCTTTTGTTCAAGGTATAAGTGCAAGATCTAAACTCCCTAAGTTTGATAGGCTAAGATCTGACTGTCTTCAAGAAGAATCCAGACTCTCCTCTAAAGAGAATAAACAAAAGAAAATAGATGAAGACATTCTTGCACTCAACTCAACATCTAATAAACAGAGTAAGAAAAAATCCTTCAAGAAAGGGTCTTCCAAAAGAAAGATAAATTCCAATGGAAAGGGTCCTCATAAGAAGAAAGATATTTCTCAAGTACAATGCTTTAGATGTGATCAATATGGTCACTATGCATTGAAGTGCCCTGATAGGACTAAACAACAAACTTCCTTTGCTAGAGTAGGAAATTCAAATTCAGATCATGAACCTGAGAACTTTGTGTTCCTTTCAGCCCTATCTAGTCAAGTATCTGAACTCACTCTCAACTGGGTGATAGATAGTGGTGCTTCTAGACATATCACAGGATTCAGAGAACACTTAGATACTTTGACCGAAAGGTTTGATGAAGAAGTAACCATTGGGGATGATTCAGCACACCCTGTAAGAGGGGTTGGAACTTGTTCTATCAAGTTGAAATCTGGGCTTTCTCTTCAACTCTCTGAAGTCTTGTTTGTACCTGGAATAAAGAGGAATCTTATATCCATCTCTGCCCTTGAAGACAATGGTTATAGAGTTACCTTTATAGATGGAAAAGTTCTTGCTTGGCCTAAAAACTCATCTATCAAGAAAGCCCTTACCATAGGTGTAAGACAAGGGTACCTTTATAAACTATGCACTAAAGTTAATCAAGCCCTTACCCTTGACACATTTGATTCAAATGAGATTTGGCATAGAAGATTAGGTCACCTTCATTTCCGTGCCCTACCTTCTGTGGAAAAACTTGTAACAGGCTTACCTAAGTTAAAACCATCTCATGAAGGAACTTGCAAAGGTTGTGCCTTAGGGAAGAATTCAAAGGGATCCTTTCCCTCTATTTTGAGAAAAACTCTTAATGTGTTAGAATTGGTTCACTCAGACTTATGTGGACCCATGTTTGTACCCTCTAAAGCAGGATTTCTTTACTATGTCATATTTGTAGATGACTTCTCTAGGAAAACCTGGATCTATTTCCTTAAGTGTAAAGAATCATTAGAAATCCTCAAAAGGTTCAAAGAGTTCAAAGCCCTCTCTGAAAATTTCTCTGAAAAGAAAATAAAAATCTTAAGAACAGACAATGGGAAAGAATACACCTCTGAGATTTTTAAGGAATTTTTCCTAGAAGCTGGAATTAAGAGGGAGTTCACAGTTGCCTACAATCCTCAGCAAAATGGGGTTGTTGAAAGGAAAAACAAAACCATTGTAGAAGCTGCTAAAGCAATGTTACTTGACCAAAACATTGATACTTCTTTTTGGGCAGAAGCATCTAGGACTGCTGTCTATATTCAAAATAGATGTCATCATTCAAATCTTGATAAAAAAAACTCTTGAAGAAGCCTTTACCGGTGTGAAACCTGACATTAGTCATTTTAGGATCTTTGGTTGTCCTGTCTATATTCATGTACCTAAAGAGAAGAGATCCAAACTAGAACCTTCCGGAAAGAAGGGGGTGTTTATGGGTTATAGTGAAAATTCCAAAGCGTACAAGATTGACATTCCCGGGCAGAATCAAATTGAGTTGAGTCGAGATGTCATCTTTGGAGAATACATTGCATTCAAAAGGGCAAGAAGCTCCTTTGAGTTAGAAACCATTTCTCCTAGAGTACCTGAGGTGGAACCTAATTCTGAAATTCAGAGGGAGCATTCTAAGGAAATGTCACTCGAACTTCCATCAAGTGAGAATCCAAATGATAATAAGAGACCACTTTGGGCCAGGAAGATGCTCAAAGAAGTTGAGGTTCATGCAGCACCCAAAGGAACATTCAGGGAGAGTAAAAGACCCAAATGTTTCTCTGGCTATGTTGCTCTAATAAACATCTTAAACTCAAAACCTAACAGTGTTTCAGAAGCTCTTCAACATCAAGCATGGAAAGATGCAATGACAGAGGAATATCAGACCATTCTAAAGAATGATGTATGGGATGTAGTGCCTAGACCAAAAGGGAAATATGTTGTCTCTTCCAAATGGCTCTTTAAAATCAAGCATGCTGCTGATGGCAGTATAGAAAAATATAAAGCACGTTTTGTGGCAAGAGGTTTTTCTCAAAAGGAAGGCATTGATTACGAAGAAACATTTGCACTTGTTGCCCATTACACATCAGTGAGAGCAGTGTTAGCCATTGCAGCAACTAAAGGTTGGAAGATCCATCAAATGGATGTGAAAACTGCCTTTCTGAATGGAACCATTAAAGAGGAAGTTTAACTGGAATAGCCTGAAGGTTTTGTGATATATAAACCTGACTCACATGTATGCAGACTGAAGAAATCTCTTTATGGACTTAAACAGGCTCCCAGGGTCTGGTATGAAAGAATTGACAACTATCTCTTTGGATTAGGATTTTCCAAGAATGAGGCCGACTCCAATCTCTACTTCAAGGTAATCAAAGGTGATATGCTAATAATTATTTTATATGTTGATGATCTGCTAATAACAGGAGAGGATCACCTCATTGCTCAAGGAAAGCAGGATCTAATCTCTGAATTTGACATGAAAGACTTGGGTATCCTACACTACTTCCTAGGTTTAGAAGTATGGCAGAAATTAGAAGGCATTATACTAAACCAAGGGAAGTATACTATAGACATTCTGAAAAGATTTGGAATGTTGGATTGTAGACCGATGTCTACACCTATGGAAACCAACCTTCACAAATTAAAAGAAGCAGTAGTAGAATCCAAGTGTGCAGATCCAACCCTTTACAAACAAATGATTGGATCCTTGATGTATCTGGTTAACACTAGACCTGATATTTGCTATGCAGTGAATGTTCTCAGCCAGTTCATGTGTGAGCCAAAGGAAATTCACTTAATGGCTGTGAAACATATTTTGAGATATCTTCAAGGCACTATTGGATATGGTCTTCTTTACAAAAATGTTCAATTAGATCTTCATGGGTACTCTGATTCAGATTGGGCTGGAAGTGTAACCGATCGAAAAAGCACATCAGGATGTTGCTTCAGTATAGGATCGGCTATGATCTCCTGGATTTGTAGAAAACAATCTTCAGTTGCACAGAGCTCAACAGAAGCTGAATACATTGCAGCCTCAATGGGAGCAAGAGAAGCAGTTTGGCTTCATAAATTGCTTGTGGGACTCTTTGGTGAGCCCTTGGATCCAACAATTATTCATTGTGACAATCAAAGTTGCATTAAACTCTTTGTAAATCCTGTCTTTCATGATAGATTGAAGCACATTGAGATCCCCTATCATTATGTAAGAGATATGGTGGAAAAGAAAGTAATTCAGTTGGAGTATATTAGTACAAATGATCAAACTGTGGACATTCTCACCAAGCCTCTCTCCCGAATCAAGATGGAACACTTCAGGAAGAAACTTGGTATGGTTGAAATGTAATTTGTTATTTATGTTTGAAAAACAAATTGTTTATAAATTGTACTAATATATAAAGATGTTTAATGTGTAAACTCTTTTGTCATGTTTGTGACTCCGTGACTTTATGGGCCTACTTTTCTTGTATGCATTATTGAAAGGTGACGATCTTTCTAATAATGTACACTTGTAATTGACATTGTAAAGTGACGACTCTACAATGATCAAACTATCATGGTAGATATCATGTGACTTGATATTATGGACATGTCATGATAGTGTCTCTTATTGATATCATGGGACTTGATATCATTTGTAGATCATTATGATCCTTAAGAGATAATCATGGTGGATACTTATATCCATGGATATGCCATGAATTATGGTAGACATCATGTGACTTGATTTCAGTGCACATACCATAATAAAGATATGATATGAAGAATGTCATGTGACTTGACAATATTGAGGAATCATACCATGTCTTAGATATCACGTGTTAAGGTGATATCTCTAGTTATTTGATTTGAAATATCTTCCCTAGCTAAGAGGGAGTGTTAATGAATGATAGCGTCGGTCAGATATGAAGGACGATTGATGCAAGCATCATCGTCTTTCATACTTGATTCGAATCTATCTTCATTTGAAATATCTCTGGAAATCATTTCTATCGAATTGTTGAGCATTCATCCGAATTATATTTGATGTTATATTTGAATCAAAATTTATACTATCATCCGCCACTTAGTATATATGTTATACCAATCGCTTTTGTTAATCTATGCATATCTCAGATGAGTGACGACTTATTTCGGTTGATAATACCGATGAACGGCCACATTACCACGTCTGGGAATTGTTCTGCTTTTGCAGAAGACCGGCAACTTTACATTACGTTATTTCATTGCCCAAAATACTGGCATCAATACACCGTTTTAATTGATTGGCAACAAAACATTGATAACATCATGGCTGCCACACCGCCCTCACACACATCACCTCCCACCAAATAATAACATGAGTTAAATGTTGTTTTGGACAGACAATATAAAAGTCTTATATTCATAATTGGATTACATGATGATGCACCTCAATATAGTGGTATTCCTTAGACTTTAAAAATAAACAATATTGGGAACTATTTATACAGATTAGAACCCCTAAAATAGATGCATTTTCATGCATAACTTTCAAAGCAAGTAAAACACAAAAAAACAAAAAAATTATAAGTCCATATAAACTACCAAAAGAACTAAAAATTAATTTACTATTTCTTCGTGAGTAGTTCCAACTGTATTGCCATTAATTTTTTTATCTTCCACTACACAGTTAGCATAATTATCCAACAAAATGTATACTATTATTTTTTATGGACTCACTATGTTGCAATTTACAATCTTCCATTTTCAAAAGATCTGTGCAAAACATCAAATATATCTAGAAAATGGTGTTTACGACAAAATGAAAATGGAAAATACAAGAGAATTGATCTCTCTATTTTTTAATTTACTTCATCTAGAATTTATATTGTGTTGCATCATGTATATTATTAACAAAGTTATCATTTTCTTTATTTTTTTTGTTTTTGCAAAATGTTGTGTATTTTATCCAAGAATGATCTTGTCCAAATTTTTCTAGGGAAGCCACCATTTTGTAGACAATTTAGTTCTCCTAAGTTTTGCTAATCAAACATGGTGGTACAGGGGTGGGGAGACGAATTTTGGCAAATATGATTCCTTGCATGCAACCTATGAAATTCAGTTCAATGCATGGGGTTGGTACTCCAATGTTTTTGAAATTGATGGTGAACGTGAAATAATACATTTGCTTCATATGTACTAGCTAGACTGCTATCCATTCATTGTCATCTCTCCAATATTTTCTGTGTGAGGTTTTGGTGTTCAATGATTGGTAGAAACATTTCCAACCAATATGCTTGTTTTCGAGTATAGTGATTTGTTTAGTTTGACTTACAAAGAATGAAAATGTTAGAGATATTCAAGAATATCATCCATGACATTGAGTGAGACTTCTTCATCTTGGTAGGTCATTAAATGTTAAATTTATATTTTAATGAAGAGACCACCTCATAAAACTTTTGTAACTCATTTTTTTATTTTGAATGCATTTTGTATTCAAGGGTGAGAAATAGTCAATCCATTTCATCTAATATCTACTCAACCCTTGATAATGTACCACTTTGCAATATAAATTATCAAGGGTGAAGTAGATATTAGATAAAATAGATTGACTATTTCCCACCCTTGAATACAAAATGCATTCAAAATAAAAAATGAGTTAGAAAAGTTTTATGAGGTGGTCTCCTCATTAAAATATAAATTTAACATTTCATGAGCTACCAAGTTGAAGAAGTCTTACTCAATGTCGTGGATGGTATCTTCTTGAATATTTCTGACATTTTCATTCTTTGTAAGTCAAACTAAACAAATCACTATGATCGAGAACAAATCTGTTGGTTGGAAATGTTTCCATCAACTGTTCAATGACATCATTAAGGAATGGTGCCTATCAATTGAACACCAAAACCTTGCACAATAAATGTTGGAGAGATGACAATACGCGAAGAGCAATCTGACTAGTAGAGAAGGAGCAAATGTATTATTTCATGTTGATCATCAAAGTCAAAGACATTGGAGTACAAACCCCATGTATCAATGTGAATGTCACAGGTTGCATGTAAAGAATCATGTTTGCCAAAATTTTCCCCCCATCCATACCACCATGCGTGATTAGGAAAACGTAGGAGAACTAGTTTTTCTACAAAATGGTGGCATCCCTCGAAAAGCCTAGACAAATTGATTCTTGGCCAACATAGAGAACATTTTGGAAAAAAGGTAAGATTAACGAAAATTATATGTTTGTTAATAATATACATAATGCAAGACCACATAAATTGTAGATAAAGTAAATTAAAAAATAGAAAGATCAAATCTCTTACATTTTCCAATTTTATTTTGTGATAAACACCATTTTCTAGATATATTTGCTCATTTGCACAGATCATTTGAAAATTGAAGACTGTCAATTGCAGCATAGTGAGTCTATAATTAACAATAGTATACTTTTTTTTGGATAATTACGTTAAGTGTGCAGTGGAGATAGAAAATTGATGGCAATACAGTTGGAGCTACTCATGAAGAAATTGTAAATTAATTTTTAGTTCTTTTTGTAGTTTAGATGAGATTGTAATTTTTTTTTTGTGCTTTAGTTATTTTAAAAGTTATGCATGAAAATGTATCTATTTTAGAGATTCTAATTTGTATAAACAATTCCCAATGTTGTTTATTTTTGTTTATTTTTGAAGTCTGAGGAATACTTCTACATTGAGGTGCATCATGGTGTAATTTAATTTATGAATAGAATTTGTTTTATTGTCTTTCTAAAACAACATTTAATTCAACATAGGTATGAATAAACACAATGTATTGTAAGGTGGTAAATTATCAAGGGTGAAGTAGATATTACATAAAATGGATTGACTATTTCCCACCCTTGAATAAAAAATGCATTCAAAATAAAAAATAAGGAGTTCGAAAGGTTTTATGAGTTGGTTTCATCCTTAAAATATAAAATTAACATTTCATAAGCTGCCAAGTTGAAGAATTCTTATTCGATGTTGTTGATGATATGCTTGAATATTTTTAATGTTTTCATTCTTTGGAAATCAAACTAAACTATTCACTGTAATCGAGAACAATCCTATTGGTTGGAAAGGTTTTTGTCAATTGTTCAATTACATCATTAGGAATGGTGTCTATAAATTGAACACCAGAACCTCGCACAGCAAATGTTGGAGAGATAACAATGTGTGGATAGCAATTTGGCCAATAGAGAAGGAGCAAATGTATCATTTCACGTTCACCATCAAAGTCAAGGACATTGGAGTACCAACGCCATGCATTGATGTGAATTTCGTAGGTTGCATGGAGAGAATCATGTTTGCAAAAATTCACCCCACCCATACCATCATGCGTCATTAGTAAAACTTAGGAGAACTAAATTTTCTATAAAACAGCAACATTCTTCGAAAAGCTTGGATAAGTTAATTCTTGGCTGATATAGAGAACATTTTGAAAAAAAGAAAAATTAAAAAAATTATAAGTTTGTTATTAATATACATGATGCAACACCATATAAATTGTAGATAAAGTAAATTAAAAATTAGAAAGATCAAATCTCTTATGTTTTCCGATTTTATTTTGTGATAAACACCATTTTCCAAATATATTTTCTCCTTTGCACAAATGCTTTGAAAATGGAAGACTATAAATTGCAATATAGTAAGTCTATAAATAAAAATAGTATACATTTTGTTGGATAATTAGGCTAAGTGTGCAGCGGAAGATAACAAAATTGATGGCAATATAGCTAGAGCTACTCACGAAGAAAATGTAAATTACTTTTTAGTTCTTTTGGTAGTTTATATGGGATTGTAAATTCATTTTTTTTTGTGCTATAGTTGGTTTAAAATTTATGCATAAAAATGTATCTATTTTAGGGGTTCTAATCTATATAAACAATTCCCAATGCTTATTTTGGAAGTTTGAGGAATATGTCTATATTGAGGTGTATTATGGTGTAATCCAATTTATGATTAGAATACTTTTATATTGTTTGTCTAGAACAACATTTAATTCAACATAAGTATGAATAAATTTGATAAAACACAATGTATTGCAAAGTGGTAAATTATTAAGGCTGAAGTAGATATTATATGAAATGGATTTACTATTTCCCACCCTTGAATAAAAAGTGCATTCAAAATAAAAAATGAGTTAGAAAGGTTTTATGAGTTGGTCTCCTCCGTAAAATATAAATTTAACATTTCATGAGTTGTCAGGTTGAAGAAGTCTTATTCGATGTCATGGATGATATCATTGAATATCTCTGACATTTTTATTGTTTGTAAGTCAAACTAAACAATTCACTATAATTGAGAACAAGCCTATTGTTTGGAAAGGTTTCTATCAATTGTTTAATGACATCATCAAGAATGGTGTTTATCAATTGAATACTGAAACTTTGTACAATGAATGTTGGAGAGATGACAATGTGTGGATAGCAGTCTAGCCAGTAGAGAAGGAGCAAAAGTATCATTTGATGTTCACCTCCAAAGTCAAGGACATTGGAGTACCAACCCCATGCAGGAAACCATTTTTGCCAAAATTCACCCTCCACCCATACCAGATTGCATCATTAGCTAAACCTAAGAGAACTAATTGTCTACAAAATGGCACCATCCCTAGAAAAGCTTGGACAAATTGATTCTTGGCCGACATAGAGAACATTTTGCAAGAAGAGAAAAAATTAAAGAAAATTATATGTTTGTTAATAATATACATGATGCAACACCATATTAATTGTAGATAAAGTAAATTAAAAAATAGAAAGATCAAATCTCTTACATTTTTTGATTTCGTTCTAGTGATAAACACCATTTTCTAGATATATTTGCTTATTTGCATAGTTCATTTGAAAATTGAAGACTTTAAATTGCAACATAGTGAGTATAGAATTTGTTGGATATTTATGCTAATTGTGTAGTGAAAGATAAGAAAATTGATGGCAGTACAATTGGAGCTACTCACAAAATCAA
>VDFB02281737.1:0-23811 GCA_007258455.2 Sequoia sempervirens
TTTGTTATCTCTCTGTGAATTGGGATTTGAGGTTGTTATTTCTTGAGAAAGATCTTTCAAAGGATCTTGTTGGTTGTTAGAGCTATTGGGATTTCATTTGAAGAAGATTCTGAAGTTGAACGCCACAGGCTAAAGAAAATTCCTCTACAGGCAGTAACATAAAAATTCAGGTATTTTTTTGGTTTTGATATTTCTATACATAAAAGATTTAGAGATAAAAATTGCTTGTGATTTTCTATAATTTTATATCTCAGAAATTTTGTTAAATAGAGATTTCCTGTTGAAGATTGTTAAATATATATTGCTGCAAGAGGTTTGATATATTTAAAATATGAATTTGCTGTGTTATCTTTTATTATTGAAAGTTATTCCCTGTGTGTTGTCTGAGAAAATTTCTTTATGAAATAAAGTATTAAATAGAAATTTATTTCTCAGTGTGGTTATGAAAAGAAAAATCTTGTAGAAAGAAACTGTTAAACATAGAATTTTTTTTTAAAAAACAAATCTGGAAAACCCTGTTTAGAAAATATTCTAATTTATCTACACAGTGAATTATTTACTGAGATTTGTGACTGGTATAATAACTGAGAATATATATATATATATATATAATTAATTTTTGTTTATATGGATTATTCATTAGTTCGATTTTTAGAAAACTGTGAAATCCGTAAATGAATTTCGTCAAAATTCGCATAGACCAGAAAAAAAAATAATAAAAATATAAAAAAATGGAATTGAAATTTTAGGTTTTTAAAAAAAATTACCAGTAATGGGGAGGGCCGAAACCCTCCCGAAAGTAATGGCCGGTGGGCGCAGCCATCAAGGCTACGCACAGCAGCCCGTGGCTGCTGGGCGCAGCCCTGGTTAGGGCTGCGTCCCCCCCCCCCAAATGGGGGAGGCCACGGGCCATAATATTTGGTTTGAGTTAATTTTTATTTAAATTCAAAATATAGACATTGAAAATAATTTATTTTAATTTATATATGTATATATATAATATAATATAATATATATATATATATATATATATATATTATTAAAACATATTATATTTCTGTGCATATTTTATCTGATTTTTAATTTTTATGTATTAAATTTCAATATTTAAATGTATGTGTATAGTTATATACTAAATTATTTAAATATTTGAAAGAAATGCAATATATAATGATTTTTAGATTAAATAATACCGTTTATTTTATTAGATGAGAAATTACATGGGAAATTGAGAAAATTGAAAGAATGAAATAAATAAAACATTTACTTTGATTTATTTTAAACTAGTTTTTAAAAAAAAAAGCTGATCTATATTCATGAGAATAATATTCTGGTGCAAATGGATTTAGTAAATCCAAATAGTAGACGTTATTTTCTTTGATTTGCTTTAATTGTGTTTTCTCATGGGTAGTTGGGAATGTCATGATTGTTTAAGTCTTCCAGATTAATTTTTCTTTAAGAGTGGGAATTGGGGAAATTTAAGTTTCCTTGTAAATCAAAAATTGTGAACATGATTTTGTTTGGAGATTATCATCTCTGTTGAACCTTGAAAGTCGTTCGTTTATACGTGATTAGTCTAATTAGAGATTTTGGTTGTATGTACACTTTGTATACCCTAGAAGGAAAAACATAGATTCCCGTGTTATAATTAGGGGAGTGGCTAATTGTAAGGGCCGACACACAAAGTGGTGTCAGGGTAACTTACAATTAGTTAAGTAATTTAGTGATAATTAAATGACACATTAGTTAGAGATTAAAAATTGTAACAAGATATGCATGCCTCGCTTTTGACTCATAAGCTTCTATAGTTATGAGTATAAGTCGAGAAGGCCTGAAATGGCAAATCGGTGTCTCGTTTCCTTAAGAGACATTCGATTCCGCAAATGCATGCAATAGGGGCTGGGTTTCGTAAGAGGTTACCAGGGTAACCCAAGGATTGGGGGCCGGGACCTAGGAAGAAACACCAGGGTAACCCTTACATCGTTGTGATGACACTCCACCTAGAATAACTGATAAACCTTGTGTTTGTGTTCCAAATCAAATGTCTAAATCTGGAAGCAATGTAACCAAAAGTTTGTATGTACTAGTGTCTAGGGTTAGTAGATTTGGTCTAGGTAGCCTTATTACTATCTCCTAGCACGGGGGGTGGACCTTCGGGTACCACATGGTTGGGTGGAACGTGCACCTTACTCCGTTGGGTCCCTAGTTCGATTGTAGCATTGAGCGCTTCATGGATGGGGAGCTCGCACATGGATTCCTTCTATTTCTTCATCATTGTATATTGTAAAACTTGAATTGTAAAAACATCCCTCAATTGTATAAGAGGTGATCATTTGTAAAATTGTATCTATTATTTGAACTATCTCATCAGATGGATGAGCAATGTAATATCTTATCAATGCAATGTATGGAAAAGTATATGTACTTTAATATATCTTGAATGGAAATTTAAATTTGGTGCAATGGTTGTTTTATGTTATGTTTTTAAATTGGGAGCAATGCGAAGTACATAAGTCGCTTAAGGAAAACTCAAAGTAGTGTAACGTTGTTTAACCTAAGAATGTATGCAACTAATTAAGATAGTATTAATACTTTTAATAAAAAACTTATTACACTTTTATATCTCTTTTGCAACATTCTTAGGTTATTTAGACGGGGCATTACAGATTGGTATCAGAGCCAAGGTTACAAACACTGGACACTCTGGGTAATCTAGAGCCCATTAGGTTGACCTAGTACGTAGTGTCGCAACTGATAACCTTGGTTGAATAGTATCTAAGACTTGTAAATTGTCTTGTGTAGGAACATGCCTAGGTGAGGAGGAAGAGGTCGTGGTAGAGGTAGAGGTGGAGGCCGTGGGCCAATCCCACAGGTTACTCCCCCTCCTAGCCCTCACCATAGTGACCAAGCGGATCAGGTGGGTCAGAGAAATGAGGGACAGAATCCCGAACAGTCAGCCGTAGAGGGTTCTCAGATACGTCCACTTTTAGAGGAGGTCCTAGCTCATCTTGGACCTAGACAGGTAGATGAGCAGGAGGTTGTGAGAGAGAGGGATAGATCCCCTAGGAGAGTAGATGACACAGCACATTAGGATTCTATTATTGTTGGTCACATGAGGGATTTACTGAGAGCATGTCCTCCTACCTTTGATGGTTCAGGAGGAGGTCTAGAGGCTGAGACCTGGCTACTAGATTTGGGTAGATGCTTTGCCATGCACCCATACGGTAGTAATACCCATGCCAAGTGCGCTATTATGCACTTGAGAGGATTTGCCTCTACATGGTGGCGCCTAGAGGAGCAGAAGCTCCACATTGATATTGGTTCTGTGTCTTGGGAGATGTTTCTCGAGAGGTTCAGAGCTCGGTTCCTTTCAGAACACTGGAGGCAATGTAGGGCTGACGAGTTCCATGATCCACGCCAGTTAGCTCTTTCTATAGAGCAATACGAACGTAGGTTCTATGAACTCAAGCAGTATGCTGGTATTGGCGATGATGAGCCTATGCTAGTGCAGCATTTCATTAGGGGCTTGAACGCCCGTATCAGTGGTGGTGTCCGAGTCTTTGAACCAAAGACTATGGAAGTCGCAGTAGAGAAGGCTCACATAGTTGAGGAGAACCTTATTATGGCTTTAGGTGGGCATACAGGAGTGCAGATTGGGAGTGCTCCTGCAGCAGGTTTTAGTCCATGGGGTGGACAGGCACAGACAGGGTGTTCTTCCAAGAACCAACAGACACCCACAAGGGGTGGGCAGCAATAGAAAACACCTCAAAAGAACAATAACCCTCAACCTCAACAACAAAACAGTCCTCAATCAGGAAAGGGTCGTAACTGGTCGCGCAACAAGCGCAATAGGTAGGATCAGCCTACGCAGAGTGCACAGTCTACCGTCAGTAGGGGTAGTTTTCAGCAGTCCAATGCACCTTCGGGTGGCAGAGGATTTGGTAGAGGTGTAGGTACAGGTTGTTATTCTTGCGGGCAGCATGGGCACATAGCTAGGCAGTGTCCGATGAGAGGATCTACTGGTTATGGGCCTCAACCTACAGTTTCAGAGCCTACGGTAGGCGATGCAGGATGAGCTCATACAGTATATGCAGCGATTAATGACCACCAAGCTGATCACCAGAATACGGTGGTCGAATCTTCAGGTAAGTTAAATGGTGTTAATGTATCGATACTTTTTGATTCTGGAGCCGCTGACTCCTTTATTTCACCGTCCATTGTTGACCGTTGTGGTCTTGTGGCGGTAAAACAAGGTGGTAAATGGCAAGTTGAATTCGCCCCTGGGGTGAAGGTAGCAGTAGATAACTTAGTACATAACTGTGAACTTAAAATAGGTACGTTAACTACCTTAGTCGATTTATATGTTACTCCCTTAGGTTCATACGATATAGTGTTAGGTATGGATTGGTTAACATCTCATCATGCTGTAATTGACTGTCGACTAAAGACAATTAGTTGCATGGATGATTTGGGTGCAAAAGTGGAAATCGTAGGTATTCATAGACCTATCTCTTTGCGGATGATATCTGCTATGCAACTAAAGAGATGTCTTCGTCAAGGATGTCAACTGTTTGCAACAACAGTTACTGATTTAGATAAGGGTGAGAGTCGAGAAGTATCTCTTGATGATCATCCTATTCTTAGGGAATTCGCGGATGTGTTTCCTGATGACATTCCTAGAATGCCACCGAAGAGGGATATCGACTTTAGAGTTGACCTAGTTCCTGGAGCCGAACCTATATCTATAGCTCCTTATAGAATGATGACTCAGGAGTTAGAGGAACTTCTAGAAAAGGGTTTTATTCGTCCAAGTGTATCCCCTTGGGGAGCACCTGTCATCTTCGTAAAGAAGGACGGATCTCTTCGGCTTTGCATTGACTATCGTCAATTGAACAAGGTCATGATTAAGAATCGTTATCCTTTGCCTAGAATCAATGATCTTTTTGATCAAATTAAGGGAGCTAATGTGTTCTCTAAAATTGATTTGAAATCCGGTTATCATCAATTGCATATAGCTGAAGCAGATATCCATAAAACTGCTTTTCGAACTCGTTACGGGCATTACGAATTCACAGTAGTACCTTTTGGGTTGACGAACGCACCATCGGTATTCATGAGTTTAATGAATGGTGTATTTCGTACATACCTTGATCGCTTTGTCCTAGTATTTCTCGATGACATTTTAGTCTATTCGAGGAACATGAAGGAACATGAAGAACATTTGAGACAGGTATTGCAATGTTTACGAGAAAACCAATTGTATGCAAACCTGAAGAAGTGTGACTTCTTTCAATCTGAAATTAAATACCTTGGACATGTGATATCTGGAAAAGGTATTGTTGTGGATCCTTCAAAGATCCAAGCCATAGTTGATTGGCCCGCACCAACTAATGTAGGTGAAGTTCATAGTTTTATGGGTTTAGTAGGCTATTATAGACGTTTTGTAGAGGGTTTTTCTAGGATCGGTCATCCTATTACTTCTCTTCAGAGGAAAGGGAAGAAGTTTGTTTGGACGGAACAGTGTCATTTAGCCTTTCAGACTCTTAAAGAAAAGCTAACTAATGCGCCTATACTTATTGTTCCTGATCCTACTAAGGATTTCATAGTTTGTGCAGATGCATCTTTAGAGGGTTTGGGAGCAGTTTTGATGCAAGATGGGCATGTGGTTGCTTATGAGTCTCGCAAACTCAAGGACCACGAATTAAACTATCCTACTCATGACCTAGAAATAGCTATGGTAGTGCATGCATTAGTTCGTTGGAGACATTTTCTATTAGGTCATCGCTTTGAACTTCATACCGATCACCGTAGTTTGCAGTATATTTTTACACAACCTAACTTGAATGCAAGGCAAAGACGGTGGATGGAGTTCTTCTATGAGTACGATTTTGAAGTAAAGTATGTTCAAGGCAAAGAGAACGTAGTGGCTGACGCTCTTAGCCGACGTCGACATGAGATCTCTGCTACTACTCTTGAAGTTGATTTGAGAGGTCAAATAGTAGTGGCACTTCCTACTGATAGATTATATCAGGAAGTGAAGTCAGAGATTGAGTCGGGTAGACCTTTAGAAAGTCGATTTGAAGGTTATGTCCTAGAATCGGATGGTATATTATGACATTTAGGTCGCATCTATGTACCTCATGTAGAGAGTCTTCGTACATTAATCATGACTGAAGCTCATAGAGCTCCGTATTCAGCTCATCCAGGTGTTAAGAAAATGCATGCCGATCTTAGGCAATTGTATTTCTGGCCTGGTATGAAACGTGATATTGCTGATTATGTATCGAGATGTCTTGAATGCCAGCGAGTCAAAGCTGAGCATCATCATCCTGCTGGATTATTGCAGCCACATCTCATTCCGGAATGGAAATGGGATATTATATCCATCGATTTTATTGTTGGGTTACTTACGTCATCATGTCGACATGATGCCATTATGGTAACTGTTGACCGTTTGACTAAAGTAGCTCACTTTTCACCTGTACGTTCTTCATATAATGCTTCATCTGTAGCTAGGATATTCATGGAGGACATCGTTAGGTTACATGGAATTCCTCGTAGGATCACATCGGATAGAGATCCTATATTCACTTCAGCTTTATGGACGTCATTACAACGTGCATTAGGTACACAGTTGAACTTTAGTTCAGCTTATCATCCTCAAACCGATGGTCAAACTGAAAGAGTTAACCAAATATTAGAAGATATGCTTAGGATGTACGTTATGGATCAACAATCACGTTGGGAGGATTACTTGTACTTAGTAGAATTCGCTTATAACAACGGATATCAGAGTTCCATAGGTATTCCACCATATCAGGCATTATACGGTCATCCTTGTCGAACTCCACTTAGTTGGAATCGACTAGAGGACAGAGTGTTGCTAGGACCTGAGATGCTTCGTGACATGGAGCAACAGGTTGACCATATTAGAGAGCATTTGATTGCAGCTCAGGATAGGCAAAAGAAATATGCCGATGCACATAGGATTGATCGACAGTTCGCTGTTGGTGATAGAGTGTTTCTTCGAGTGTGACCGCAAAAGAGTCCAATCCGTTATGGAAAAGGCTCTAAGCTTGCACCTCGTTTCGTAGGACCATTCAAGATCTTAGAGAGAATTGGTCCCGTGGCATATCGACTCGCCTTACCACCCAGTTTGTCTCGTATTCATGATGTTTTTCATGTGTCAGTACTTAGACCATATCATCCTGACATATCTCATGTACTTGATTGGAATGCGTTACAGGTAGAGGATGGGCAGTTGGCTTTGGAGCCTATGGCCATTCTTCAACACTGGACGCTCGGTCTTAGGGGTCGAGACGTTGATCAGGTGAGGGTCCAATGGGACGATAGCTATGAGGCTTCGGCTACCTGGGAGGATGCGACACGCATGAGGGAGCTTTATCCCTATCTGTTCGCAGGCTTTCAGGAGCAAGCCTGATCCTAGGGGGGGAGGATGTAGTACCCCTCCGTTTATGTTTATACTTTCTGTTGATACTTTCTCATATTGTTAGACTTTGTTGTTTTGTTGGATATTTGGATTGCTGATTTTGAGCGATGATGGATTATTGTGTGACATGATGATACTATGTGTGATGTTTATTGCTTTCAGACTTGATATGATTTAATGTAGATGGTTATTTTTAGTTGTTATTGTTATGTACATGTTTATGATAGACGAACAATGTTTACTGAGTCAGTGTTCTGTGAGTGTATTGGTGTGGAGAATAGAATCACATCACTCGCTTGCGAGTGCCCTGCGCTATCTGTGATTTTCTCCGCACGGTGTGTTTGTTTTAAATGCTTTATATATATACATGTATGCACATTGTTTGCTGGTTGCAGGATTTGCAGGTACATGACACCGACTCCACCTGTGTAATCAGGTCTGAGCGTGTCAAGACTCAACGGAAATGTTGAATGGGAGATAGTAGTTAGGTTCATCCTAGTTCAATCTCTAACCTTAGTATTAGTACGTTGTTAGTTTTTAGTTTGAGTTATAGGTTGTTTTATGTTCTGTTGGTTAAATCATTTTCAAAAAGGTAAATGTTGGTTATTTTTAATTTTAATTATTGTGTTTTATTTATTGCTATAAAATTAATATTTAAGTATAATTGAAATTTATTTACTTAATTATTTAATACATTAGTTAGTTTAGTTAGTTAAATAGTTGGTCTTAAAATGATTTAACTATTTAATTAAATTAATTAATTAATTAGATTAAATTAGTAAGTGCATAAATTATATTATATTTAAATAAGTTAAATTAGAAAATTAAAAAAAAAAAATTAAATTAACTAAGTTGCATGTGGTTGAAAGAAAATTGAGTTTTAAATTTAAAATTTAATAAATTGAATTAATTGCATGCAAAAGTTAATTGGCAAAATTTGCTGAGAGAGAGGATATTTTAATAACCTCTTCTCGACAAGTGTGCCAGTGCTTTTATGAGGTTGTTGGAATTTGGTTACGGGGAGGTTATTGTGGATCTCAGGAAAATTGACAGGGGTTATTCAATTTCCTCACGGGGAAATTTTCTGGGTACGGGCAAAATATCTTTACTGTGAAATATATTCTTTTTTTCTTAGTATTTGTTCTCTCTGCGAATGGGGATTTGAGGTTGTTATTTCTTGAGAAAGATCTTTCAAAGGATCTTGTTGGTTGTTAGAGCTATTGGGATTTCATTTGAAGAAGATTCTGAAGTTGAACGCCACAGGCTAAAGAAAATTCTTCTACAGGCAGTAACATAAAAATTCAGGTATTTTTCTGGTTTTGATATTTCTATACATAAAAGATTTAGAGATAAAAATTGCTTGTGATTTTCTATAATTTTATATCTCAGAAATTTTGTTAAATAGAGATTTCCTATTGAAGATTGTTAAATATATATTGCTGCAAGAGGTTTGATATATTTAAAATATGAATTTGTTGTGTTATCTTTTATTATTGAAAGTTATTCCCTGTGTGTTGTCTGAGAAAATTTCTTTATGAAATAAAGTATTAAATAGAAATTTATTTCTCAGTGTGGTTATGAAAAGAAAAATCTTGTACAAAGAAACTGTTAAACACAGAATTTTTTTTAAAAAAACAAATCTGGAAAACCCTGTTTAGAAAATATTCTAATTTATCTACACAGTGAATTATTTACTGAGATTTGTGACTGGTATAATAACTGAGAATATATATATATATATATTATTTTTTGTTTATATGGATTATTCATTAGTTCAATTTTTAGAAAACTGCGAAATCTGTAAATGAATTTCGCTAAAATTCGCACAGACCAGAAAAAAAAATAATAAAAATATAAAAAAACGGAATTGAAATTTTAGGTTTTTAAAAAAAATTACCAGAATGGGGAGGGCCGAAACCCTCCCGAAAGTAATGGCGGTGCAGCCATAAGCACGCACAGCAGTCTGCTCACCGGGCACACTGTTAGGGCCCCCCCCCCAAATGGGGGAGGCCGCGGGCCATAATATTTGGTTTGAGTTAATTTTTTATTTAAATTCGATTTAACCTTTGTCTATTAAAAATAAAAGGATTCGTATGGATTTATATGAGAATAATAAAATATAGATATTGAAAATAACTTATTTTAATTTATATATATATATTATATTTAATATAAAATATATATATATATTATTAAAATATATTATATTTCTGTGCATATTTTTTTTGATTTTAATTTTTATGTAATAAATCTCAAATATTTAAATATATGTGTATAGTTATATATGATTTATTATTTAAATATTTGAAAGAAATGCAATATATTGAGTTTTAGATTAAATAATATTGTTTACTTTATTGGATGAGAAATTCATGTGAAATTGAGAAAATTGAAAGAATGGAATAAATAAAACATTTACTTTGATTTATTTTAAACTAGTTCTTTTTTTTTTTAAAGCTGATCTATATTCATGAGAATATTATTCTGGTGCAAATGGATTTAGTAAATCCAAATAGTAGACGTTATTTTCTTTGATTTGCTTTAATTGTGTTTTCTCTTGGGTAGTTGGGAATGTTGTGATTGTTTAAGTCTTCCAGATTAACTTTCTTTTAAGAGTGGGAATTGGGGAAAATAAAGTTGAGTTTCCTTGTAAATCAAAAATTGTGTACATGATTTTTTTTGGAGATTATCGTCTCTGTTTGAACCTTGAAAGTCGTTCGTATAAACGTGAATGGTCTTATTAGAGATTTTGGTTATATGTACACTTTGTATACCCTAGTAGGAAAAACATAGATTCCCGTGTTATGATTAGGGGAGTGGCTAGTTGTAATGGCCGACACACAAAGTGGTGTCAGGGTAACTTACAATTAGTTAAGTAAGTCAGTGAAAACTAAAGAATACAGTAGTTAGGTTAAAAAAAACTTTAACAAGATGTGCATGCCTCACTTATGACTCTTGAGCTTCTACAGTCATGAGTATAAGATGAGAAGGCCTGAAATGGCAAATCGGTGTCTCGTTTCCTTAAGAGACATTCGATTCCGCAAATGCATGCAATAGGGGCCGGGTTTCGTAAGAGGTTACCAGGGTAACCCAAGGATTGGGGGCCGGGACCTAGGAAGAAACACCAGGGTAACCATTGCATCGTTGTGATGACACTCCACCTAGAATAACTGATAAACCTTGTGTTTGTGTTCCAAATCAAATGTCTAAATCTGGAAGCAATGTAACCAAAAGTTTGTATGTACTAGTGTCTAGGGTTAGTAGATTTGGTCTAGGTAGCCTTATTACTATCTCCTAGCACGGGGGGTGGACCTTCGGGTACCACATGGTTGGGTGGAACGTGCACCGTACTCTGTTGGGTCCCCAGTTCGATTGTAGCATTGAGCGCTTCATGGATGGGGAGCTCGCACATGGATTCCTTCTATTTCTTCATCATTGTATATTGTAAAACTTGAATTGTAAAAACATCCTTCAATTGTATAAGAGGTGATCATTTGTAAAATTGTATCTATTATTTGAACTATCTTATCAGATGGATGAGCAATGTAATATCTTATCAATGCAATGTATGGAAAAGTATATGTACTTTAATATATCTTGAATGGAAATTTAAATTTGGTGCAATGGTTGTTTTATGTTATGTTTTTAAATTGGGAGCAATGCGAAGTACATAAGTCGCTTAAGGAAAACTCAAAGTAGTGTAACGTCGTTTAACCTAAGAATGTATGCAACTAATTAAGATAGTATTAATACTTTTTAAAAAAATTATTACACTTTTATATCTCTTTTGCAACATTCTTAGGTTATTTAGACGAGGCATTACAGATTGGTATCAGAGCCAAGGTTACAAACACTGGACGCTCTGGGTAATCTAGAGCCCATTAGGTTGACCTAGTACGTAGTGTCGCAACTGATAACCTTGGTTGAACAGTATCTAAGACTCGTAAATTGTCTTGTGTAGGAGCATGCCTAAGCAAGGAGGAAGAGGTCGTGGTAGAGGTAGAGGTGGAGGCCGTGGGCCAATCCCACAGATTACTCCCCCTCCTAGCCCTCACCATAGTGACCAAGTGGATCAAGTGGGTCAGAGAAATGAGGGACAGAATCCTGAACAGTCAGCCATAGAGGGTTCTCAGATACGTCCACTTTTAGAGGAGGTCCTAGCTCGTCTTGGACCTAGACAGGTAGATGAGCAGGAGGTTGTGAGAGAGAGGGATAGATCCCCTAGGAGAGTAGATGACACAGCACATCAGGATACTATTATTGTTGGTCACATGAGGGATTTACTGAGAGCATGTCCTCCTACCTTTGATGGTTTAGGAGGAGGTCTAGAGGCTGAGACCTGGCTACTAGATTTGGGTAGATGCTTTGCCATGCACCCATAAGGTAGTAATATCCGTGCCAAGTGCGCTATTATGCACTTGAGAGGATTTGCCTCTACATGGTGGTGCCTAGAGGAGCAGAAGCTCCACATTGATATTGGTTCTGTGTCTTGGGAGATGTTTCTCGAGAGGTTCAGAGCTTGGTTCCTTTCAGAACACTGGAGGCAACGTAGGGCTGACGAGTTCCATGATCTACGCCAGTTAGCTCTTTCTGTAGAGCAATACGAACGTAGGTTCTATGAACTCAAGCAGTATGCTGGTATTGGCGATGATGAGCCTATGCTAGTGCAGCATTTCATTAGGGGCTTGAACGCCCGTATCAGTGGTGGTGTCCGAGTCTTTGAGCCAAAGACTATGGAAGTCACAGTGGAGAAGGCTCGCATAGTTGAGGAGAACCTTATTATGGCTTTAGGTGGGCATACAGAAGTGCATATTGGCAGTGCTCCTACAGCAAGTTTTAGTCCATGGGGTGGACAGGCACAGACAGGTGGTTCTTCCAAGAACCAACAGACACCCACAAGGGGTGGGCAGCAACAGAAAACACCTCAAAAGAACAATAACCCTCAACCTCAACAACAAAATAGTCCTCAATCAGGAAAGGGTCGTAACTGGTGGCGCAACAAGCGCAATAGGCAGGATCAGCCTGCGCAGAGTGCACAGTCTACCGTCAGTAGGGGTAGTTTTCAGCAGTCCAATGCACCTTCGGGTGGCAGAGGATTTGGTAGAGGTGTAGGTACAGGTTGTTATTCTTGTGGGCAGCATGGGCACAAAGCTAGGCAGTGTCCGATGAGAGGATCTACTGGTTATTGGCCTTGACCTACAGTTTCAGAGCCTACGGTGGGCGATGTAGAATGAGCTCATACAGTATATGTAGCGGTTAATGACCGCCAAACTGATCACCATAATACGGTGGTTGAATCTTCAGGTAAGTTAAATGGTGTTAATGTATCTATACTTTTTTATTCTGGAGCCACTGACTCCTTTATTTCACCATCCATTGTTGACCGTTGTGGTCTTGTGGCGGTAAATCAAGGTGGTAAATGGCAAGTTGAATTCGCCTCTGGGGTGAAGGTAGCAGTAGATAACTTAGTACATAACTGTGAACTTAAAATAGGTACGTTAACTACCTTAGTCGATTTATATGTTACTCCCTTAGGTTCGTACGATATAGTGTTAGGTATGGATTGGTTAGCATCTCATCATGATGTAATTGACTATCGACTTAAGACAGTTAGTTGCATGGATGATTTGGGTGCAAAAGTGAAAATCGTAGGTATTCATAGACCTATCTCTTTGCGGATGATATCTGCTATGCAACTAAAGAGATTTCTTCGTCAAGGATGTCAACTGTTTGCAACAACAGTTACCGATTTAGATAAGGGTGAGAGTCGAGAAGTATCTCTTGATGATCATCCTATTCTTAGGGAATTCGCGGATGTGTTTCCCGATGACATTCCTGGAATGCCACTGAAGAGGGATATCGACTTTAGAGTTGACCTAGTTCCTGGAGCCGAACCTATATCTAGAGCTCCTTATAGAATGATGACTCAGGAGTTAGAGGTACTTCGTATTCAATTATAGGAACTTCTAGAAAAGGGTTTTATTCGTCCAAGTCTATCCCCTTGGGGAACAACTGTCATCTTCGTAAAGAAGAAGGACGGATCTCTTCGGCTTTGCATTGACTATCGTCAATTGAACAAGGTCACGATTAAGAATCGTTATCCTTTGCCTAGAATCGATGATCTTTTTGATCAAATTAAGGGAGCTAATGTGTTCTCTAAAATCGATTTGAAATCCGGTTATCATCAATTGCGTATAGCTGAAGCAGATATCCATAAAACTGCTTTTCGAACTCGTTACGGGCATTACGAATTCACAATAGTACCTTTTGGGTTGACGAACGCACCATCGGTATTCATGAGTTTAATGAATGGTGTATTTCGTACATACCTTGATCTCTTTGTCTTGGTATTTCTTGATGACATTTTAGTCTATTCGAGGAACATTAAGGAACATGAAGAACATTTGAGATAGGTATTGCAATGTTTACGAGAAAACCAATTGTATGCAAACCTGAAGAAGTGTGACTTCTTTAAATCTGAAATTAAATACCTTGGACATGTGATATCTGGAAAAGGTATTATTGTGGATCCTTCAAAGATCCAAGCCATAGTTGATTGGCCCGCACATACTAATGTAGGTGAGGTTCGTAGTTTTATGGGTTTAGCAGGCTATTATAGACGTTTTGTAGAGGGTTTTTCTAGGATCGGTCATCCTATTACTTCTCTTCAGAGGAAAGGGAAGAAGTTTGTTTGGACGGAACAGTGTCATTTAGCCTTTCAGACTCTTAAAGAAAAGCCAACTAATGCGACTATACTTATTGTTCCTGATCCTACTAAGGATTTCGTAGTTTGTGCGGATGCATCTTTAGAGGGTTTGGGAGCAGTTTTGATGCAAGATGGGCGTGTGGTTGCTTATGAGTCTCGCAAACTCAAGGACCACGAATTAAACTATCCTACTCATGACCAAGAACTAGTTGCGGTAGTGCATGCATTAGTTCGTTGGAGACATTTTCTATTAGGTCATCGCTTTGAACTTCATACCGATCACCGTAGTTTGCAGTATATTTTTACACAACCTAACTTGAATGCAAGGCAAAGACGGTGGATGGAGTTCTTGTGTGAGTACGATTTTGAAGTAAAGTATGTTCAAGGCAAAGAGAACGTAGTGGCTGACGCTCTTAGCCGACGTCGACATGAGATCTCTGCTACTACTCTTGAAGTTGATTTGAGAGGTCAAATAGTAGCTGCACTTCCTACTGATAGATTATATCAGGAAGTGAAGTCAGAGATTGAGTCGGGTAGACCTTTAGAAGGTCGATTTGAAGGATATGTCCTAGAATCGGATGGTATATTACGACATTTAGGTCGCATCTATGTACCTCATGTAGAGAGTCTTCGTACATTAATCATGACTGAAGCTCATAGAGCTTTGTATTCAGCTCATCCAGGTGTCAAGAAAATGCATGCCGATCTTAGGCAATTGTATTTCTGGCCTGGTATGAAACGTGATATTGCTGATTATGTATCGAGATGTCTTGAATGCCAGCGAGTCAAAGCTGAGCATCATCATCCTGCTGGTTATTGCAGCCACATCTCATTCCCGAATGGAAATGGGATATTATATCCATCTATTTTATTGTTGGGTTACCTACGTCATCACGTCGACATGATGCCATTATGGTAACTGTTGACCGTTTGACTAAAGTAGCTCACTTTTCACCTGTACGTTCGTCATATAATGCTTCATCTGTAGCTAGGATATTCATGGAGGACATCGTTAGGTTACATGGAATTCCTCGTAGGATCATATCGGATAGAGATCCTGTATTCACTTCAGCCTTATGGACGTCATTACAACGTGCATTAGGTACACAGTTGAACTTTAGTTCAACTTATCATCCTCAAACCGATGGTCAAACTGAAAGAGTTAACCAAATATTAGAAGATATGCTTAGGATGTACGTTATGGATCAACAATCATGTTGGGAGGATTACTTGTACTTAGTAGAATTCGCTTATAACAACGGATATCAGAGTTCCATAGGTATGCCACCATATCAGGCATTATACGGTCGTCCTTGTCAAACTCCACTTAGTTGGAATCGACTAGAGGATAGAGTGTTGCTAGGACCTGAGATGCTTCGTGACATGGAGCAACAGGTTGACCGTATTAGAGAGCATTTGATTGCAGCTCAGGATAGGCAAAAGAAATATGCCGATGCGCATAGGATTGATCGACAGTTCGCTGTTGGTGATAGAGTGTTTCTTTGAGTGCGACCGCAAAAGAGTCCAATCTGTTATGGAAAAGGCTCTAAGCTTGCACCCCGTTTCGTAGGACCATTCGAGATCTTAAAGAGAATTGGTCCCGTGGCATATCGACTCGCCTTACCACCCAGTTTGTCTCGTATTCATAATGTTTTTCATGTGTCAGTACTTAGACCATATCATCCCGACATATCTCATGTACTTGATTGGAATGCATTACAGGTAGAGGACGGGCAGTTGGCTTTGGAGCCCGTGGCCGTTCTTCAGCACCGGACGCTCGGTCTCAGGGGTCGAGACGTTGATCAGGTGAGGGTCCAATGGGACCCTAGCTATGAGGCTTCGGCTACCTAGGAGGATGCGACACACATGAGGAAGCTTTATCCCTATCTGTTCGCAGGCTTTCAGGAGCAAGCCTGATCCTAGGGGGGGAGGATGTAGTACCCCTCCGTTTATGTTTATACTTTCTGTTGATACTTTCTCATATTGTTAGACTTTGTTGTTTTGTTGGATATTTGGATCGCTGATTTTGAGCGATGATGGATTATTGTGTGACATGATGATACTATGTGTGATGTTTATTGCTTTCAGACTTGATATGATTTAATGTAGATGGTTATTTTTAGTTGTTATTGTTATGTACATGTTTATGATAGACGAACAATGTTTACTGAGTCAGTTTTCTGTGAGTGTATTGGTGTGGAGAACAGAATCACATCACTCGCTTGCGAGTGCCCTGCGATATCTGTGATTTTCTCCGCACGGTGTGTTTGTTTTAAATGCTTTATATATATACATGTATGCACATTGTTTGCTGGTTGCAGGATTTGCAGATACATGACACTGACTCCACCTATGTAATCAGGTCTGAGCGTGTCAAGACTCACCGGAAATGTTGAATGGGAGATAGTAGTTAGGTTCATCCTAGTTCAATCTCTAACCTTAGTATTAGTATGTTGTTAGTTTTTAGTTTGAGTTATAGGTTGTTTTATGTTCTGTTGGTTAAATCATTTTCAAAAAGGTAAATGTTGGTTATTTTTAATTTTAATTATTGTGTTTTATTTATTGCTATAAAATTAATATTTAAGTATAATTGAAATTTATTTACTTAATTATTTAATACATTAGTTAGTTTAGTTAGTTAAATAGTTGGTCTTAAAATGATTTAACTATTTAATTAAATAAATTAATTAATTAGATTAAATTAGTAAGTGCATAAATTATATTATATTTAAATAAGTTAAATTAGAAAATTTTAAAAAAAAATTAAATTAAATAAGTTGCATGTGGTTGAAAGAAAATTGAGTTTTAAATTTTAAATTTAATAAATTGAATTAATTGCATGCAAAAGTTAATTGGCAAAATTTGCTGAGAGAGAGAGGATATTTTAATAACCTCTTCTCGACAAGTGTGCCAGTGCTTTTATGAGGTTGTTGGAATTTGGTTACGGGGAGGTTATTGTGGATCTCGGGAAAATTGATAGGGGTTATTCAATTTCCTCACGGGGAAATTTTCTGGGTACGGGCAAAATATCTTTACTGTGAAATATATTCTTTTTTTCTTAGTATTTGTTATCTCTCTGTGAATTGGGATTTGAGGTTGTTATTTCTTGAGAAAGATCTTTCAAAGGATCTTGTTGGTTGTTAGAGCTATTGGGATTTCATTTGAAGAAGATTCTGAAGTTGAACGCCACAGGCTAAAGAAAATTCTTCTACAGGCAGTAACATAAAAATTCAAGTATTTTTCTGGTTTTGATATTTCTATACATAAAAGATTTAGAGATAAAAATTGCTTGTGATTTTCTATAATTTTATATCTCAGAAATTTTGTTAAATAGAGATTTCCTGTTGAAGATTGTTAAATATATATTGCTGCAAGAGGTTTGATATATTTAAAATATGAATTTGCTGTGTTATCTTTTATTATTGAAAGTTATTCCCTGTGTGTTGTCTGAGAAAATTTCTTTATGAAATAAAGTATTAAATAGAAATTTATTTCTCAGTGTGGTTATGAAAAGAAAAATCTTGTACAAAGAAACTGTTAAACACAGAATTTTTTTAAAAAAAACAAATCTGGAAAACCCTGTTTAGAAAATATTCTAATTTATCTACACAGTGAATTATTTACTGAGATTTGTGACTGGTATAATAACTGAGAATATATATATATATATAGAGATATATATATATATATATATATATATATATATATATAATTAATTTTTGTTTATATGGATTATTCATTAGTTCGATTTTTAGAAAAATGAACTGTGAAATGAATTTCGTCAAAATTCGCACAGACCAGAAAAAAAATAATAAAAATATAAAAAAACTTAATTGAAATTTTAGGTTTTTAAAAAAATTAAGAATGGGAGGGCGAACCCTTCCGAAGTAATGGCATGGCTGCACTGGTTGTCGGCAGACAAAGCAATGCTTGAAACCCCAGTTAGGGTCGCGCCGCCCAAATGGGGGAGGCCGCGGGCCATAATATTTGGTTTGAGTTAATTTTTATTTAAATTCGATTTAACCTTTGTTTATTAAAAATAAAAGGATTCGTATGGATTTATATGAGAATAATAAAATATAGATATTGAAAATAATTTATTTTAATTTATATATATATATTATATTTAACATAATATATATATATATTATTAAATTATATTATATTTCTGTGCATATTTTATTTGATTTTAATTTTTATGTAATAAATCTCAAATATTTAAATATATGTGTATAGTTATATATTAAATTATTTAAATAGTTGAAAGAAATGCAATATATTGAGTTTTAGATTAAATAATATATCGTTTACTTTATTGGATGAGAAATTCATGTGAAATTGAGAAAATTGAAAGAATGGAATAAATAAAACATTTACTTTGATTTATTTTAAACTAGTTCTTTTTTTTTTAAAGCTGATCTATATTCATGAGAATATTATTCTGGTGCAAATGGATTTAGTAAATCCAAATAGTAGACGTTATTTTCTTTGATTTGCTTTAATTGTGTTTTCTCTTGGGTAGTTGGGAATGTTGTGATTGTTTAAGTCTTCCAGATTAACTTTCTTTTAAGAGTGGGAATTGGGGAAAATAAAGTTGAGTTTCCTTGTAAATCAAAAATTGTGTACATGATTTTGTTTGGAGATTATCGTCTCTGTTTGAACCTTGAAAGTCGTTCGTATAAACGTGAATGGTCTTATTAGAGATTTTGGTTATATGTACACTTTGTATACCCTAGAAGGAAAAACATAGATTCCCGTGTTATGATTAGGGGAGTGGCTAGTTGTAAGGGCCGACACACAAAGTGGTGTCAAGGTAACTTACAATTAGTTAAGTAAGTCAGTGAAAACTAAAGAATACAGTAGTTAGGTTAAAAAAAACTTTAACAAGATGTGCATGCCTCACTTATGACTCTTGAGCTTCTACAGTCATGAGTATAAGATGAGAAGGCCTGAAATGACAAATCCGTGTCTCGTTTCCTTAAGAGACATTCGATTCCGCAAATGCATGCAATAGGGGTCGGGTTTCGTAAGAGGTTACCAGGGTAACCCAAGGATTGGGGGCCGAGACCTAGGAAGAAACACCAGGGTAACCATTGCATCGTTGTGATGACACTCCACCTAGAATAACTGATAAACCTTGTGTTTGTGTTCCAAATCAAATGTCTAAATCTGGAAGCAATGTAACCAAAATTTTGTATGTACTAGTGTCTAGGGTTAGTAGATTTGGTCTAGGTAGCCTTATTACTATCTCCTAGCATGGGGGGTGGACCTTCGGGTACCACATGGTTGGGTGGAACGTGCACCTTACTCCGTTGGGTCCCCAGTTCGATTGTAGCATTGAGCGCTTCATGGATGGGGAGCTCGCACATGGATTCCTTCTATTTCTTCATCATTGTATATTGTAAAACTTGAATTGTAAAAACATCCCTCAATTGTATAAGAGGTGATCATTTGTAAAATTGTATCTATTATTTGAACTATCTCATCAGATGGATGAGCAATGTAATATCTTATCAATGCAATGTATGGAAAAGTATATGTACTTTAATATATTTTGATTGGAAATTTAAATTTGGTGCAATAGTTGTTTTATGTTATGTTTTTAAATTGGGAGCAATGCGAAGTACATAAGTCGCTTAAGGAAAACTCAAAGTAGTGTAACGCCATTTAACCTAAGAATGTATGCAACTAATTAAGATAGTATTAATACTTTAAAAAAAAAAATTATTACACTTTTATATCTCTTTTGCAACATTCTTAGGTTATTTAGACGGGGCATTACATCTTTAGTGAAGGATAAGACACCTCTGACAATATATCAAACTGGCCCTGCAAAGAGAAGGATAAAAGAAAAGCTACAAGGGAAAAGTATATGGGTGTGAATGTGGAAGATGAAGAAGAAGAAGAAGAAGGACCACAATTGGTTCAAAAGAGGAAATTAGAAGCTCCAGAAGGTGAAGCAATTACAAAGAAAGAAAAGATTAATATTGAAGATACTGACAGTGAACCTAAGGTTGAAAAATAAAAACAAGTCTACAAAATACAAATGAGGAAGAAGCCCGAAACTTGCAAAGAGAAAAAGACACCAGATGACAAAAGGAAGAAGAAGAAAGAGACTCCGGAAAGGGTATAACCCTATGAAACTTGATGCTTTGTTCAATGGGATTGTTAAGCATGAGATGTTAGGAGAAACTATTGCCCTGTACACTACTGTTGATGACATAAATAAGGCTACCAGTGAAGAAGCTATTGTAAAGTATAGTATTACTTTTGAAGTTAATATGAAGAATATTGAGAAGCAATTGCTTGAAGAATTAAGGAATGCACTATATGCAAGAAGATAGGAGGCAATTGATAAAGAGGCAAAGTTGAGAGTATTTTCTATGGAAAAGATTAGTGCACCTCTATCAAATTAAAAAACACACACATTTGCTCAAGTGTATAATAGGGAATTTTGAACTAAGGAAAGGGTTACCACCCATTTGAGAAGAGATCAAAATGATCTTGAGAGGCTCCAGAATTAGTCTATAGATAAGGTTGCTAATTTGGAAAAAAAATTAGGAATGAACCCAAACACAGAAGATAAAATGCATGAGTACATGCCAGCTCCAAAAATCAATATTGCAGAGTAAGTACAACAAGAAGATTCTCAACATGAGCATGGGGCTGAAGAAGATGTGCAAAAGGATATTCTTCCAGAAGTGGAAGAAAATGTTACAAAAGGAGTTACTAGTGGAAACAAAACTGCAAATAAAGATGTTATTGATAATGCTCCTCTAGTAGGAGAAAACATCACTATAGAGGTAAAATCTATATAGACACAAGGGTAAGTGCACCAAGATGGTTCCCAAAAAAGGGGCTTAAGTGGCCACTTTTTTTCTGAAATCAAGAAATACTGACCTTGGACGTGAAATTGAGGATAGCTACACTCAAAATTTTTAGATGGAACAAAAACAAGGACCGTAGTGCTCCGAGTCTACTTTCTAAACTACTAATTTATTTTGAAAATGGTTGAGATTAAGGGTTCAAAGAGGGATACAAAATAAATTGTTGTTGTTTTCGTAGAAAACATAACATAGCAACTCTTGTGACCTCGAAAGCACGGTGGACTTTTGTAGTATTTTTAAAATCAAGAATGTCGGGTTAGACAATAGTATGTAGTAAGGACTCCGATATTTTCTCGATAATTTTAATAATATTTGATTTTTATTAATTTAAGTGGGGCACTTCCTAAAAAGCGCAATTTCCGTGTTCTCTAATTTTTTGAAACAGATTTTTTTTAAAATTTTTTTAAATTGTAGAATGGAGTCTAGTTTCTAAAAATGTAATTTATTTCAAATTTCGATGAATGGTTAATTTATAGCGAAAAAATACCAAATACTGTTTTTTGAAGAAAAACGGACATACAAACAAAAGAAATTATGGATCAAAGGCTTAACATTGTTAGAAAGTGAAAAAAATTACATTGTTGGAAAGCTAATAAAGAACCTAACATTACCCATGTGTTCGATTTTCTTGATATTGAACCAGATGCAATCTTGATAGTGAGCACGAACCCGATTATGTGAAAATTTGTTGAATTTGGAAAAAACACGTCTCTGGTCTTTGGGAATGTCCTCCAAGCCTTTGGGTTGGTATTCCAAGGCAAAACCAAAGCAAATTTACAAAGAAAAAAATAACGCGAACGCGTTATAATGCGAACGCATTATAACGCGAACGCATTATAATGCGAACGCATTATAAAGCGAATGTGTTATTTGTTAGTTTGGCCACAAAAGTGCGACCATTTCGGTGCACCTACCCACAAAATGAGGATATTGCTATAGGAAATATCTCACCTCCTCCATATGTTGAGGTTATTGTAGAGGATGCACAAGGCAACTCAGCGATATATATGGCTCCAGATAACAAGGATCAATTTTTTGATGAAGAGAAAGAGGATGAAGATACATAAAAGGATGATATGTAAAAGTCTAAGGATCCATCTGATATAGAGGAGAAGGATGAGGAGACATTGGTTAATACTTGTGACAAAGAAAAGGATTTGAAGGAAAATGTTGTAGAAGATAAAGCAAAGTTGGTTGGAGAATCCTTTGGTTGCTTTGGAGATCCTTTGAAAAATTTTCTAAGTATGCAATTAAAGTTTCAACCGGTAGTATCTACCCAATTATTGCAACTTCCTATGCAAAGGGGTATGTAGACATGGAAAAATCTCTCCATTGCAGAAGCTTCAATTGTGTGATGTGTTTCATGCTTCTGCACAAAAAGAAATTTTTGAGACACATCAAAAGAGTGGAGAGATGATTGATAAAGCAGTAAAGATTTTGTAGGAGAGCATACCCAGAGTAAGTATTGATAACTCTCTATTGGATATGGAGAATCTAAAATTTTTACTTGATTCCTTCAAAGATTATTCTTGTGGATTAAACGAGAAGTTGGAGAAGGAGATGGACAAAAAGGTAAATGAGAAGAGATTATTGGACAAGACTGAGAAGTGTGCCTCTGTACACAACAAATTTCAAGATAATCTCAAGAGTGTACAAGATTGCTTGGTGGAAGATAAAATGTTATTTCAATTCTGCATGAAATAGCCAAGCTCTACAAAGACCATAAAAGATGAGATGGACTCAATTGAGTCCCAAAGAGATAAAGCCTTTGATGCCTATGAACTAACACAAGATTTGAATGGAAGCACAAGGTTTTCTATAGAAAATTTTACATGAGCAGTTCTTCCAATTGCAAGTTCAAAAGGAGAAGGTTATAATGCAGTTTGGTCATCTTAAGGATATAATGCAATTTGGTCATCTTGGTGGAAGATAAAATGTTATTTCAATTCTGCATTAAATAGCCAAGCTCTACAAAGACCATAAAAGATGAGATGGACTCAATTGATTCCCAAAGAGATAAAGCCTCTGGTGCCTATGAACTAACACAAGATTTGGATGGAAGCACAAGGTCTACTATAGAAAATTTACATGAGCAGTTCTTCCAATTGCAAGTTCAAAAGGAGAAGGTTATAATGCAGTTTGGTCATCTTAAGGATCTAGTGAATTCCAATTCATGCCTATCTCCAATGCCTTGATGAGTACAGATAAAGCTTCTAAGTTAAATCTGACACCTTACTCTTGGGATGATAGTGAAGAACTTTTGATGGAATTTGAGTCTTGGAGAAAAATGCTTGGCCTAGCCAAGAAGAGTTGGGAAGAAGGGAAGCAGGAATGACAAACACATCACAAAAAGCTTCAAGTTTCAAACACTTCTTCCGAGTGATTGTATTTCTTTTCTATGTATTTTAGTTTGTTCAAATTTCAGTTTATATATGCAGATGTCATAGGATAATTTTCCAATGCAAAATTTTCTTGGGCAACACACTTGGGGGGAGTTATTAAACTTTTCAATCTGTTATTGTCTTGTATATATATATAAATTTTAGTTAGGGGGAGTGTTAGTATATGAGAACATAATTATGTGCCCTTTTCCCTTGATGTCAAAGGGGGAGAATAGTGAGTGTGTTCATGTTTGTGTCTAGTTTGTGGTAAGCCTATGTGAAAACCATGAAAGGACAATAAGAGGTTCCTTTCATTTGAATCAAGATCATGAGCCACAAGAGTTGGGCTTGTACTATATTTGAAAGTATTAAGTTTGAAAAGAGGAG